>PVKA01009936.1:0-42071 GCA_004027165.1 Ctenomys sociabilis
CTCCTATGCAGTCTTCAGATCTTAACCCGAGGCTTATTTCCAAGAAGCAGTCTTCCCTGTCAATCCAACATGTATACCAAAATAGTAGTGTACGCTCTCCCTGTAAGGAGTACTTTCTTTGTGACACCACATTTCAGATGCACATAAGGATCACATTCATCATGGGGAACTTGAATTTGATATATCTGATATATCTTGATTTTTGTTCCCCAATCTCATCTCCTCCCTTCCACCCCTCTTCTCCACTTCATTTACAAATACTTGCTTCCATTTTCCCCCTGCTATTCTTGTTCATTTTCCCCTCCTTTTCACTCCCATCTGTGCCTTGTTTCTCTTCATGTCTTGGTTATTCTTCTCTCATGCCTGGGACAAATGCGTGACACCCAGAAGTAAGGAAGGGAAGGTTTGTTTAGCTCACAGTTAGTGCAAGTTTTAGTCCATACTCAGATGACTCCAAGGAACGGGGGCCCGTGGCTGCCCAGAACAGCCATTCAAGGCAGTGGCATACAGCAAAGAGCAAAGGGGAGAAACATCAGCTCCAGCAGCGAGGTAGTCTCTCTCCCTGCCTTACATTGTAATGCAGATTACCTGCCCGGGGCAGGTGCATAGCCCACTCAACAATAATCAATCACAAACTCCAAAGCCCCCCACATCACTGTGGGCTTTGAGTGCACACCTAGACACAAATCATAACTCTTCCCATTTAAACAGTTTCCCCAATATCTATTGTACATTTCTGTTTCTCATAGCAGAAAAACAATTCAATATTTAAACATGTGCGTCTTATTTACCTCACCTAACAGTATGGTTTCAAAGTGCATCCATTTACCTAGTGATTTCTCAAGTTCATCCTTCTTTATGGCAGAGTGATATTCCATTGTTTAAAAACCCACAACTTCTTTATCTATTCATTTACTGATGGACATTTGGTCTGTATTTTAAGGTACACCTATTAGAAATTGTGTTGCTACAAATACGGTGTGCCTGTATCATGATGCTTTTAAATTTGGAAGGGGAATAACTGGGTCAAATGGAAGCTCTACTTGTAGTTTCTTGAGGGAGCTACACAATGATTTTCCTTTTTTTAAAGATGTAGTCTCACTGTGTAACTTAGGCTGGCCTCAAACTTGCACAATCCTCTTGGCTCAGCCTCCTGAGTGCTGGAATTTAGGGCACGTGCCGTCACTCCTGGATCCATTCTGATATTCACAGTGGCTGCACCTGTCTAAAACTCCTACCAGGAGTGAAGAAACGTTTTTCTAACCCCACAGCCCCTCAAGCACTTTTTGTCGGTTGATTTTTGAATATGTAGTTTTGCCTGTTTAATTACCATTTGTACTTCATGTGAGAAGTGTCTATTTCAGATGCCTACTTTTCAGTTTGGTTTTTATTTGAGGGATCTGAGTTTTTCTGAGTTTTTTTATGTATTCTAGATTCCAGTCCTTTCTCTGAGAAACAGCTGCCAATTTTTGTTTTTCAGCTCTATGAGTTGTGTCTGCTCTTGGTTGGTGATTTCTCTAGCTATGAAAAAGATTTTTAATATGAGGCAGTCCTAGTGGTTGATTGTTTGTGATGGTTCCCGTGCAACCATAGTTTTGTTCACAAAGTCTTTGCCTACACCAGTGTCCTTGAGAATTATACCTATATTCTCTTCAAGCAGATTTAGTGTTTCTATTTTAATATTACGATGTTTGATCTATTTTGATTTTAATGTATGATGAAAGGTATGGGTTTAGTTTTAACCTTTAGCATATAGAAAGCCAGATTTTCCAGAACTATTTATTAAAGAGGTTATCTTTCTTCTGTATTTGCCAGGGAAGTGCATATTCCACTGAGCCATCTCCTCTGGTGTAAGTGTTTGTCTCCTTTATGAGAGATAAGATGACTCAGGTGGTCTTGAGTTGTTTTTGTATGTTGTAATCTGACCCATTGATCCGTGGGTGTATTTTTCTTGGTAAGACCATGCTGATCTTTTCACAGTAGCATTGTAGTATAATTTCAAGCCAGGGATTATGATGACCTTTTCTGTTAAAAGTTGTTTTGCTATTTTAGATCACTTCTGGTTACATATGAATTTTAGGATTGTTTTCTCTATTCTGTGAGGTATGCTATTGATCAGCACTGAATTATTCTGCATAACAATTTTGGGAATATGTCCACTTTCATTATATCGGTTCTTCCTACTCAAGAACAAAGGATATCTTCCAATATTTTGATGTTCTCTCCAATCTCCTCTTGTAAAGTACTATAGTTTTCTTTTATTTCATTACATTGATTATGAAGTATTTCATTTTTTTAAGCGATAATGAAAGGTGTGGTCTTCCTCATTTCTCTTGCAGTGATTTTGTTATTCATGTGTAGGAGTGCTATTGATTTTTGGGTGTTGATGGGGCTGGTATTCCCAGCATACTGTGCTGGGAATTGAACTGTGATCGCTGTGCTTGCCTAAACTTGCCTGAGCAAGAGCTTTAGTCTGCTGAGCTATCTCACTGGTCCTCATTTACATTTTCTTAAATATGTTTTATGAACTCCTTTGTGGTCTATTTTGGAGAAAGTCTCATGTGTAATTGAGAAGAATGTGTATTTTGGTGTCCTATGGTGGAGCACTCTGTAGATATCTATTAAGTCCATGTATTCACAGGTTTGGTTCAGCTCTGATATTATGTTGTTGATTTTCTTGTCTAGTTAATCTATTTGTGACAGTGGGATTTTCAGACCCCTCCTACTCTGACTTTTTGATGACGTCTGATTTTTCATGTCAATTAATATTTGTCTTACACAGATGGTATAGTGATATTTAGATCACATATATTTATATTTCTTTTCTCTTCCTCTTAGTTTGTTTCATTCATAAATTTGTAGTGACCTTATTTATATCTTTTGATAGTCTTGGCTTTAAGTTCACTTTGTAAATAAAATAGTTACTCTTGCTTTTTCTATGTTCTTATCACATGGACTATTATTTTCTTTCTTTTTTTTTTTCTTTTTTTTTTTTTTTGAGACAGGGTCTCACTATGCAGTTCAGGCTGGCCTGAAGCTCACTTTGTAGCTCAGGCTGGTCTCGAACTCACAACAATCCTCCTGCCTCAGCCTCCCGAGTGCTAGGTTTACAGGCATGCGCCACCACGCCCGGCTTATTTTCTTTTTTTAACTTTCAGTCTATAAATTTCATAGGGAATTAAATGTGTTTCTTCTATGCAGCATATTGTTGGATTTTGTTCCTTGATCCATTTTGCCAATCTGGTCTTTTTTTATTGGTAAGTCGAAGCTATTTACACTGGTGATTATTACTGACATGCATTGACTTACCCTTTTTATATTATTTTTCTGCTTATCTTTTCTTCATCTCTGTTTAATTACTTGTCTTGCCTAGTGGATTCATTATATCTGCATTCTCTTTTACCAGAATATCCTTCAGAACATTTTTGACTGATAGTTTTGGGTCATGAATTTCTCCAGGTGTTCTTTGTCATGGAAATACCTTATTTCTTCATTAGTTTTAATAGATAGTCTTACAGGCTAAATCAATCTGGATTGGAGGCTGGTTTTTTTAGGCCCCACATATGTCACTGTAAACATTCTTTGATTTAAGGGTCTACGTTGAGAAAGCTGCTGTGATTCTAATGAGATTTCCTTCATAAGTGGTTTGTTTCTTTTCTCTACTAGCTTTTAATATTCTATTCTTTTTTGGGCTTAATATTTTGTTCTTATGTTGAATACCTGGAATCCTGACCAATATGTAGACTTGGTGCAGACTTTTTCTGTTCATGGCTAAGTGGAGTTCTGTCTGACTCATCTGCACATCAATTCTTTTTCCATGCTTGGGAAAGTTCCTGCCACCACTTCTGTGAACAAGTTTGTTTTTGTGTTCTTTGCACTATCTCCTGATTGTTTCATTTAGTCCAATCATTCTTGTGTTGTACATCCTCTAGCATATGCTGTATAAATTTTTGGTGATCTTTTGCTATTTTTAAGAAGTCTTTCTTTTCATGATAGATAACAACAAACCTGTATTCTAAATATCATACTATGTGCTCACATTGTTTGATTCTTCATGCATATTTTTACTTTAATTGTTCATCTCATGGATATGTTTGAATCTGTTTCATAGATTCCATGTTTCTGTGTTATTTGTGCTGTCACAGTTTCCATCATTTTCCTAAATCCCTGTATTTTTAAATGTTTCTATTTTAGATTCACTAACTGTCATTCATTATGCTCATTGTTTATTTAGTTATCTGAGAAATTATTTCCTATTTTTTAGAACCTTATTCATCTGCTTTTTAATTTTGCTGTTTCCATATCAGAGGGTTCAGATAGGTGAGTTTTGATTTGTTCTACCTCTTTGTTCCCCGGGTTTGCCTCCAATGGAACTGGAGGTCTGGCATTACATCTTGATCCTGTGACTTCTCTTTTTTTTTTTTTTTTAAATGTTTTCTTCATTGTTGCTTGTAAGTCACTTATCGTAGGTAGATTTCTTACTAGTATTGAGCCCCCTTATGGAGTGACTACTTTTCAGAGATGCCTTCTAGGTGTTGCTGGATTTCACTTTTGAGTCTATTGCATGATCCTTCTCCTTTAATTTATTAGGGAAAAGAAGTAAAGGTACTCCATATTTCACCTAGCCTCACTTTCTCTGGTACTGGGCTATGGTATTATTTATGACTCTCAGAAAACCTTGGTGTTGGTATAGAAGGAAGAACAACTGATTAGAGCAATTATATTACCTTAGCTAAAGTGGTATTGTCAGTAATAATAATAGAATCTAGCATAGCCTAGAAAGTGACAACTTGTGGTAACTGTTTTTATTAATTAATTATTTGTTTTTAAATTTTTAATACAGGTTCTCCCTATGCAGTATGGACTCAGAGTGACCCTCCTGTCTCAACCTCCTTAGTGCTGGGATTACAGGCCTGTGCCACTATGTCCAGTTCCAGGGCTGTGCTTGGGGTCCCAGGACTGAGACAGTATACACTGGGGGTCAAACCTGGGAGTTCACCAGTCAGGTGCTTATGATACCGAGCTATCTGCTCAGTCCCTGTAGTAACTATTAATCGGTTACCTTTAACTATGGAGAACTTTTTAGTCCTCCTTGTGGTCCAGAAAGCTTACACGTAGAATCCAATTTTTTTTTTTTATGGGAATCTCATCAAGCTAATCCTAATCTACCACTCCCAGTACAACCCATAGCAAACATCAATGCACAACAATATATCTAGAATCAAGGAGGTCTTGAGTCTGACTAAAATGATGGTTACTTGGAACAAAAGGCCTTGACCCAGGACCCAGATTTTATTCACTGGGTGAAGAAGTGAGTGACTGTGAGAGTGGTGGGAAGTATGTGAGTGCCATGAGCTGGGCTAGGTAGGAGGCCCGAATTGCATTTACCCCTGCAGTATGCATAGAGAAGGAGATGCAGAAAAACTGAGATAGTATCTAATGTTTTGGGGTCAGTGCTTCAGCTCTGACTACTGCTATAGACAGGAGCTTCCTCTCACAGCGTGAGCTGGGAGTCAGGGGGAAAGTGCAGATTGCCACCTCCCTCTTCTGCCGTGAGGTCAGCCATCTCCCTTTCTCCGTGGACTCCAATTCACCGCTCAGGACTTTCCTGTGTCTTGAGAGTCCACCCCTCCTTCTTTGCTTCCCCGCATTGTCACAGTCTTGCATCTGGACTCCACGTCCCAGAGAGGCTGGCTCGCTGCTGCCCCTGACTGCTCCACGGTCTTCCTGGAAGTGCTCCCTAGCAATGGTCTTGTACTTGGTAATTTTCGTTTGACTTGCATCTAACATTTTTGGGTGTGATTATGGATTCTTTGGTGTATCCTGCCTTATACTGTGGATCCCATGAAATGAAGACCCTCCTACCATTATATACATTACTACATTTCAGGTTCCCCTTCAGTTGGCTTACTCCGGTGTGGCCCTGCCAGTTATTAAACTGTTGAAATGTTTTTACACCACAAGGAAAATAACTGCTCCCCTGAAGACTCTGAGCACCCATCTGTCCGAGATGCCCCAGCCACTCCCCAGAAAGCCCGAGACCATCCCACAATCTAACAAGTGGAGCCATGCGTGAGCCAGCCAAACAAGCAGGTCAGAGACCCACTCCAGTACCTTGCTGTGGCGCACCAGGTGTGAGCCGCTATGAATCAGCGAGCGCTTGGTAAATACTGTATTAAGTCGGTGATCACAGAAAAGACTCATATGGCTGTGGCTGCAGGGCAGGGCCTGGCTTAGCCTCTAGCCAAGTCTCAGGCTGCAGCTTCTCCTACTCTCTGAGGGCCCAGGGAACCGCTTCTCCAGAAGCTTCTTTTCTGACTCTGCACATTCCCTCTGATAGGCTTTGAGAACTGTGATCTAAGGGCCAACCAAATAGCTCAGTGGACTAAAGTGCAGCTTAAGCAGGCACAGGGACTGGGGTTCCATGGCAGGTGTACTGTGCAGGCCCTGCCCCCGGGGAGCACTGAGACACGATTGAGACTGGACATGGTGGTGTGTGCCTGTAATCCCAGTGTTAGGAAGTTGAAAACAGGAGGGTCACTACAAGTCCGATCCATGTAGTAAGGTCCTGTAGACCCTGTATTAAATACATTAAAGACAAAACAAACAACAAAAACTGATCCAAAGTAGAAATGAGGATTTCTTTAAAACAAAACAAAACACTCCTCCAAATAAAGTGAGGTTCTTTCCTTCTCCAAACCCCCAAATGTCTGCTCCATGATGGATGAGTTGGCAGGAATAAGGGGAAGTATAGCTGGCAGACGCTAAAAGAGGGATTGGCACCTTCATCTCCACCTGACGCTGGCCATTTTCCTTTCCTGCATAAAACAGTTGAATGTTGCATCTGCTTAGCACATTTCTTTCTTCCCTGGGTCAAGTAACAGGTCATACTCAGAGCCACTGCTTAGCCAATGTTGTAGATGAGGGAGAAAACCTAGTGTGGTGCTGGGTCTGTACTGGAAAAGTGTGCTAATTATGAAGGTGAAGACAGAGAGCAGAGAAGGAATTTGGGTTGCACCTCAAAGGAATCTCTGTTTCACAATTTCATAGAGGCAAAGCCTTTTGCCTTGATCCCTGTTAGCCTGGGATGGCATTTTGGAGTTTTTCAATAATAAGTCTTGAGCTGAGGTAGGGAATGGCTGGGCCCCACTCTCAGGACTTTGTGTACAGCTAATGAGCCCAGAGAGAAACAGTGAGGAGAAGTGAGAATATGAAAGACGCTTTCAAAACAAACAACAAGCATCCATGTGAAAGCACTCACGCTGACTTAGATTTTATTTGCCTTTCCTTTATTTTAAATCTATGTTGAAAGATGAATAATATGTAGCTCTTGTCCTTAAGGATGTCTTGGTTTGGAAGAGAAGATAAGAAGGTGCAGACATAGCAGTAATATCAAGTAGTGTAGGGTAGAGTCAAGAGGGGTTTTGAGAACTTAGAATAAAAAGAGGTAACTTACTATAGGGACAAGTGATGTATACAGTCCCCCAGGAAGGTATGAAGGGTACGTGGGCCTCAGACATAGGAAACTGGCAGCTTGCTGGACAAGTTCATGATGCAGTGAGGGACAGGAAGGTAAAGGAGACACTTACATTGCTTAGGGCTGTGGTGATTGAAAGACCTGTGACCTGCTAAGTCACAGGTTCTGAAACACACGTGGACCTGGAAATATGTGGAAAAGAAGGTAGGGAGGAAAGAGGAGTCCAGCATTTAGATGAAAATCTGAGGGCAAGAAATTTTCTTATAAGTACAAAGAAACAATAGACATAGAGGCAACACTAAATTTGGTTTAGTTTCTGTTGAGGTTGAGAAGACAGCAGCATAGAGGATGGTGACCTGAAATGATGATAAGAAACACTGTAGGGGAAGGGAAAGAACAGACTCAGCTACCAATCTGGGGATGGATTATATGAGAGAGCAGAGGCAATAGCAGTGCTGAGATGGCCCAATGTCAGACCTCAGAGAGGAACTGGATGTTGAAAGCACTGTAGGCAAAGAAGGATAGAAACTGACATAGCAGTTCCCTAGGCAGTGGTCCAGTTGAGGTCAGTACAGCGGGTGGTGCCTGCTGAAAGATGTGAAGGTGACTTTTTAAAAAAATTGGATACAGGGTCTCACTGTGCAGCTCAAACTTGTAGTGATCTTTTTGTCTAAGCCTCCACAGCACTGGGATTGCGAGAATGTGACATCACTCCTGGTTTCATGGCTGGCCCAGCCCCCAAATGACTCAGAACTGGCACAGCATGCAGTACCAGGGATTGAATTTGGGACCTTCCACTTGTCAGGCAGGTGCTTAGACTTTTGAGCTATCTTCTCAGCCCTATGAAGGTGATTTTTGATCACTGAAGTTGTGTCTAGTCTCAGATAGCTGGTAACTTGCTTGGATTTAGCATGGAAATTCCCAAAGTCAAGAATGTCCCTTGCCTCTGTCAATCCCAGAATTACAACATTGGTCACTGTACATATGTGATCAGTCTGTGATTAGAACCCACCCATCAACCTCTTGCATACATAACTTTTCTTGCTTTCTAACAAGTTGCACAACTCCTTTCTGCTGACGCAAATGTATGTGATAAAACACTCTTGTCCACAAGGGACTCAGCAGCACTGTCAAGTGTTCAGAGGATGTGGCTTTACTTGCATGCAACTGATAAAATTTACCCTCTCATGGGCTGTGTTTATTCTTGAAGGTAGCAAAATGGGCACCCAGCTTTGATGACTGAGCATTCTGATTCAGAAGTTTGAAGCAACAAGCTCCAAGTGAAGGGCCTCTATCACTATGAGACATTCTCTATTTGCTATGGATATTACCTCCTTGGAATCTGGGCCTTAGAAATGCATGAGGGACAGGGAGACAGAAGCAAAACTCTAGACATGCCAGGCTTATGTATAATTCACAGCTCCAAGGAAGTTCTGTATCCTTCTTTGGTAGGAAAAAGAATTGGTGACCCTCAGTCCAAACTGATGTCTATAAATCATTATGTTTCACTTGACTTGATTCAAATCAGCCATTGACTCCAAGGTCAAGGCCTTGAGAGCGGAGCTTATCAAAATCAGGCAGTAGGTATCTACTTGAAGCTTCAGGTGTGTTCAACTCCCTACTTAATATACAGGAAGTCTAAAGAACTATAACGTACAGTTTGTTCACTTCAGTTATGAGGTAGAGTTAAATCCACCTGAGTGTCAAGAGCAACATAAAAAAAGCCCAGAAAAGCTCCATTTGTGAGGCATAAAAATCAGTGCTCTAAGAATTCAGGAGAGGGCTGTGGGTGTTGAGTGAGAGATGTCCCTGAGGGTTTCATGGAAGAGGAACTTCTGGGTATTAAAGAACAGGGGAGCGATATTGTCTTGGCTGCCTCAATATTAGTGAACGCTAAAGACCAAGAACTGAACACTCTTTCTTTGATTCCAGCTTCTCTGCTATCACTTTACTTCGTTCTGTTATTATGAAAGGCCAGGTTTAAGATGTGATGGGTGAGGCGCTAGGTGGGTGGACAGGACTTCCAACTTGCTTTCCTCTCTGAATCCCACCCTGATTGATGATAACAACCCTAATTTGTTTCTCACTAAACTTTGAAACTCTCCATCCAGTTGTAAGCTGTTGGGTAGATATTAGTGTCATAAATTACTGAATTCTATTAAAGATGATCAGAGCTGTCAGTGTTTATCTTTATTACTTCTTTTTTCTCCCTCTCTTATCTGTTTTCTAAAGCAGAGGCACCACAATAAATTGTCTAGGAACTGTTGAATTTCTAACTCCTGACAAACGAGATATGAAAGGCTTTACTCTTTATCCTCTCCTTTTGATGATTTTGTCAGATCAGTTCTGTGAACACAACCAAACACTTGTGGTTCCATTTAAGCTTAGTCAGCTGATGTTCCTGTGTAAGATGATGTTTAGGGAATGATGCCCTCAAATTTCTCTTCTTGGGTTTGAGTTAGGCTCTGCGGGGTTTGAGTTTCACAGCTTCATAGCTTTGATAGCAAAAACCAAGTGCCCTGAGTAGCTCACTTATTTCTGGGAGGGAGTCTGGTTTGCAGCACATTCTTGATGAAGCAAAACTCTCAAATGACATTTCATAATCATGGTATAGTTACATTTAAGCAGAAAAGAGAAATGCAGCTGGCTACACAGTCAGCTCGCAGGGCTACTGGGAGTGGGGCATGCAGGCATTAAAATGCATGACTGAGAGCCGTCTTGGGGCAAGTGGGGCAGTGCAGAGACTGGTCAGAAAGTGCTGGGAGAGAGGCAGCTAGCTGCACCTCCCTCCCGAGGCTAGCCAGAGGCCCAGGAGAGTTTTTGCCCTTGGTGATGAAATCCTGTCTCTCCTCTTTGCTGTTTTCACTGAACTTGAATTTGTACAGTTGGGCAGATGGTTTAGTTCCTTCCTGTAGGGTGATGTCTCAACTCTTCTGCTGGTCTTGCATGACTGACCTGGAGACGTATTAAGAAGAAAATCTCTGAGGAAGATTTTTATTCAAGGAGGAAAATCCCAGAGGAAAATCTTGACTCAAGGTGCTTCTTAAAAGTCACCAGGGCCAGTTTCCCTGGTTTTAGCATTGTGCCTAATTTGTGCTCAGTGCCTGACACACAATGCATGTTTGATGATTGAATGAATAACCACATGGGACCGGGGAAAGGACTGTTTCTTAAGTGAAAGACATTGGATAACAGACATTCTTTTATTTTGGCAGTACATCTCCTGAAAATCTCAAACATGAAAGCCAATTCAATCTTCCAGACATTTCAGTGATTCATCTGCCCTTCCCCTGGACCTTCCTCTCTCTCTAACATAAAGCTTGGTTTGCTGAGTGAGGGTATCTTGCAAGCAAGGCCAGTGATAGTGGTTCTGGCAGGAAGGATGGTGCCCTGTACTCTTTGCCACTGACCCCAGCAAAGAGCAGCAGGACTCAGACCTCTGCCTCCTGCAGGTGCCTCTCCACAGTTCCTCCAGATTCTTGCCCTGAACTGCAGAACAGATGTCAGGACTTGAAAAGTTGCACATACTAACACGCTGTGGTTATGCTATCGCTTTCTGGAAAATCTTGTCCTGCTCTTAAAGTTTGTGAAAGATTCTGCTTTCACTGTCTCAGAAGGCCCAAGCCAAACATTTGGTACAGTTCTGCTTGAGTCTGTTTGGAGACTTCTCACTGACAAAAGATGCCTGCTTACAAACTTGTTGCCGCTGGATCTGAGTAGGAGAGTGCTTGTGAGCTTCTCACACACACATATGCACACACAGGTGCACACACACACACACACATATGCATATTCACATAGACACACACACCCTCCTACAAATAGACTCATCACAGGACTCACACAGGCTTGCACACACAGCCATGTACCCCCCACACAGATGCAGAATCACACACACACAGACACATGTCAATGCATACAAATGACAGATGTGAAGGGAAAGATTCGCAGCAGAGATATAAAAGTATTCTCAGAATGCATTCAGATGCAGAAATAACCTCTAAAAATGAATAGCAGACAATATGAACAATTGGAGAGCTCTAGGCAGCTGTGCTCTCTTGGAGGAAAGTGCCTACTGGATTCTGGCTAGATCTGAGGCTCATTTGTGATGGCACAGGAGGGTGTGTGTGTAGCTGGGCTCTGCACCAGCCTTTCATCTTGCAATAAAACTTAATCCATGGAGAACATAAACCTGGGGCTCAATTTAATGACTGCAATCAGGCTGTACATAAGTAACTTGGAGTTCGCATCCATATTTTGCCAGAAGAGTCAGTGCTATTTCAGCAAGTGCCAAGCCAAATAAAAGCAAGATTTAGAGCTTTTCAAGTTTCCCCAACCCCTTCAGAAAGATCTTCAATTTCATCTTATTGGCCTGAAGGTACCAGAAAAGTGACACTTTGACCAGGTTGTATTATCCTTCAGGAAATCTCCTTATATGTATTTCTAGTATAACAAAACTGAGAATGTGCCCAGTGCTGGAGGGCATGTAGGAGATAATCACAGCAATGAAAATGAATTCCTCCCTTTCTCATCATTGGACCATAAAGGAAATGGTCAGAACAATGCCATGAAAGTTGCCAGAACCAAGGATGAGTCTGGTCCATTGTTGAAAGAGCACCCTCCCTGTCTGGGTGTGTGTTTTTATTAGGAACCCTATACTTATCTTAGATGAACTTATGACTAGCAATAAACTGTCTTGTTATTAGACCAGTTTCCTACCCTATTTCCTGGCCAGCCACATGTCGGTCACCTGACCTTGCTGACTTACTGGCTGTGGGGCATTTCTACCAGAGCACAACTAGTGACCTCTAAATTCTATTTTGGATCCTGTGACTAGATGATAAATGAGTGGCGAGGAGCAGAGGAAAGGGCTCCCAGCAGCCTCCAGCTAGGCTGGTGCTGACCCATGCTCTCCCCTGAGCAGAGGTCAGACGCTTTGTGAAATCAGTTTGCTAGGTGTGGTCGCCTGAGTTAGCTGTGGCTTCTAGTTTGCTGTGCCAGGGGCTTTCTGTGTAATCCACAGAAGCCCAAACCTTGCAAAATGCTTCACATTTTCATTTCCTTCTATTTCATTTTCTAGCTAATTTGTGGGCCCTTAACATGTACATCTGACCAAGTTTAGATTCTTATTGGAATCTTAGATCTGCAGAGATTGCATGCTCTTTCCTGTGTCTGTAATAATTTTCTAGCTGCTCTTCTCATAGCTGAATTCTTGTTCTGTGTCAGACCTCAGCGTCTGTCATAAGTGAGCATGTCAGGCTCTGTAATTTTCACTGAGAATCTTTCTTTTTCTTTCTTTCCTTATTTTACAGGACATTCACCATAATTGGTCATAACATATGCATTTATTTGTTTTCTGATTTCTTCCAAAATAGAACGCAAACTCTACAGGAATAAATACCCAAATCTTTGTTGTTTGTTGCATGACATATAACACTTAGACACTAGTAGAATGCCAATAATGTAATTTTTTGAATGAATGAGGCAACTCTCAGACCCTGAAATTTATCAGAACCCTGAAATAACTTCCCACCCAATGCTCAGAAAACAATTTTGACACTCTTACCCTTGTCAAACTATGAGAGTGAAGAACAGAGTTAGCGTAAGAGGGAACAGCATGATAGTTCTAGCAAGACTTTCATTATCAACCAAGAAAAGTATTAGTAGGCTGAGCTAACACCTTAGTGCTGGGCCCTAACATGCCTAGTCCTATCAGCCACCATGCCAACACTTCTCACTCTGCCTGCCCTGAAGCCTGTCTCAGAGACCCTGTTCCCTGCTATGGTTAACTATTAGAGTTGACTGCAGAATTATTGGCGGGTTACTTATCCTCTGGCAGCCTTTCGGCAGGGATGAATCATCTCCATGAGACTTACTTATGTACTTGATTGATTTTGATAATTCCTGGTGCATTCTGCAGGGACAAGCCCTTGGCTCAGATTTTATGGAAAACCAGGTTCCTTGAATCCTATGGTGCTGGCAGTAACACTACTTTAGATATTTTCAGTCCCATTTTACACAATTTAATTTTTATAAATTAAATTATAAAAACTCCTTTCTAAACCATTTGAAAAATTTCCTCCATGGTGATCCTGGAGTTGGCTGGTCTCTTTGGGAGCCTTGCTCATGCTACATAGACCTCTAGATCTCTTTATGTTCCCTGGGGTTGGGGAGGAGAGACATGGGGTGTCGGGTTCACCCACATCTTCCAGAGTAGGCAGGAACCACTCATGGAAAGCCATCTGAGTTAATGGACTCTTAAATCTTTTCTTCTCATTTTTTTCTTTCATTTTGTCTGGGCCTGATCCTTTCTTTCCTGATTTTCATTTGTTATAAGAATATACACTGAGAATTCAGGGGTACCAGTCTTCCACCATGGTTCTGGATTTGGACAGTTACTGGTAGGGTCCGACTCAAATTGGCAACGTTATTTCAATATGTCATACAGCCTTTCCTTCACTATAATTCACACCAACTGATTCCTGTTGTAAAGGTAACATTGCTTTAACTGAGCAACCTCTGTGCGCCAGGAACTCTAAGCCTTCCTTTAAAATTAGTTCATAGTGCATTAAAGAAAACAGATGCTTACATAAACATGAAACTATGTAATATTTTAATGGGTGTGTATATATGTGTGTATGTGTTATAGTTTCTGTTTGGCATATATACACATATGTACACACACACACATGCTTACATGAATAATTTGTAGAGGATGCTGTCAGACGCTGATGATGACCAAGTCCTTCGGTTGGTTCATGTTATATTTCTTATTGCAGTGGTTTTAAATTCAAATGTCTACATAACTAAAGGCAGATAACACTTATACAATGGGTTGTGGCCCTATGGTATATTGGAAAGAGCATGAATCATCTAAAGGAGTCATTAGCTCAAGCATGTTATTTTATATTTGTTATTCAAGAGTGAAGTATCAACATTTGTGACATATTTGATCACCCAAGAGAATAAAGATTTCTCACATAACGTTTTAAATTATGCTATCAGAAGAAAAAGTCCAGCCCAAGCCCGAATATATCCCACCTATTCATAAAACTGATTTGTACCAAAATGTAGACTTATTTATGAATATCTGGGTTCAAGTTCAATGACCCAAATATCTGGGTCATTTTATGAGTTTTCAGTCACTTTGGTGCTGAAGTCATTTTGTGTCCTGCAGTACTGATGGCCTTCAGCTATCATGTGTACTGTCAATGTGCTGTTAGTCCATTGTCTTCTGGAATATTCACCTGTGGAGCTGCTGTGCAGTTCAAATCTCAAAAGATGCCCCCACAAATCACTCAGAACCCATTGTTTGAGTACCCTTGAGTTGATCTGCTTTTGAATGAATTCTGTCTTATGTAAGTTCACCCCTGTAATCCCATTTTCTTTTCCATACCTCCTCTTGATCCCTTAGCGAAGGCTAGCTTGTTTTTCACAAATAAAAAATCGTTTATTCTTCTTCATGAGCATAGTAGGTGGTATTTCTTAACCTTCACTGCATCCATGGGAGGCCACGACTGACTGCCCAGCGGAGTTTGTATGGACTGACCCCAAAAGCATCTCCCCTGTGCAGGCCCCTTCACTGCACCTTTGTTCAGCCAGTGGCCTCATGTTAATAATTAAGGCAGCCCTGAAAGCTGTGTTAAATACAGAGGAACACAAGAATGGATAAACCTTGGATTCTTTCATTAATACTTGGACAGAGCTTTCTAATGCTCAGGAACTCCTCCTGATTTACATATGTGATATGCATGAAAAATTAACCGATGCTGCAGTGGGGTTATTTTCTGGTTTTGCATGTGTTAGTGGTGTACAGGACATCTCTTAGTGATAAGTCACACACAGAGAGAGCGCTCTAGTTTTCATTTCCCTGCTATGTTCTCAGGACCTAAAATAGAAGCAGACACTGAGGTGACCAATAAATATTTCTAAAATAAATAAATGAATGAAAGAATGTCCTGATGGGGCTTTGGTAGACATTTCGCTCTCATGTATGCCAGTTCTCATATGGAATCTTAACATCATATTTTAAGAAAGTTTTTCATATTGTAAATTAGATACAAAGGTAATAAAACTGCATAGAATAAAAAGTAAAACCTCTCCTGGGTAAGACGTGTCATTGCAAGTATTGAGCAAAGCTGTATTTCTGCAATTCTTATGGTCCATAACAAGCTCTTCTAAGTAGGCGGTAAGAGCTACCTCTCCTCACCCGTTTTGGAGTTGCCCATCATTTTCACACATGGTCCCTTTTCCCCCATCAAACACAAGCTGCAGCCCTGCGCCACTGGGCAATGGGCCTTCACACCTTCGACTGTTGGTTGTTATTTTGCAGTTACAAAGTTAATAGGTAACGTCTGTGTCAAAGTGTGTTTTGAGATTTCTGGTTGATGGAGTCTTTGGGCCAAGAGTTGTTCTTTTTTTACCAGTAACATGCAGGACAGGAAAGTATGTAGGTTCCTGAGAGTTTTTAACCTAGTTTATTTTCAAAGTTTGATTTGTTTTAAAGATCCAAACTGCTAAAAAGAAGGCCCATCCCTCACCCTTTCCGCATGGCAAAGTGCTTCAGTTTCCAGTATGATCTGTGTTGGGGCCCAGACCAAACCTGAGAGGTTGAGCCCAAAGGGAGATAAAACAGGCTTGTGAGAGTCATGGGCAGGTGGAGGGAGGTATTATTTTTAATTAGATCCATCATGGAAATCTGTATGTAAGCTGAGTTGCTACGCGGACAGTTGAAGAGTGAACAATGAGAACTTTGTGGAACTTCATCTGAACTGCAACTGTTTTCTGTACCTCAGCTGTCCAGGCAACAGCACTGTCCAAAGCAGCGACTTCACTAGAAAGGGAGTTTGCAGGTGGAGGCCAGGGAATGTATCAACAAGCCCTAATGTCGGAGATGAGGCAGAGAATGTGAGAAGGGTTCTTCTCCCGAAGAAGGAGGTAAATAAGAACCATAGAGGGTGGAGTTTCATCCTTTATATTAAATGCTTGGTTTGAAATCTAGAGTAAGCCCTAGACTGTTTCCTTTGTCTGTCATCTGTCGGGATGGGAGGTTCTTTCCGTTGTGCATTTCCCCTAATTCTTGGTCATGTGAGCTTCTGGAAGAACTCTGTCAAATATTTAGGCTCAGAAATGGTGCTTCTCCCTTCCTGTTCCCTTCCTAAGAGGAGCTGCACTTGGTAGCCATGCCATAAAGCACAAACATTTTCCTTTCCAGTTTAAAGGTCACATAACTTTCTTGACCTACTTTCCACACAATAACACTGGAGCCAAAAGCGTACCTTGCCTCATCAGATACGGGCTTAGCCTGCCTGGTCCTGACTCGTTTCTGTGTACAAATATCTCTTGGCAAAGGAACTTCCATTACAACCTGCTTTCCTGGGGCTGAAGACAAGGTACCTGACACTTAGCTGTAATGGATGAGCTGAGTGTAGCAGGGAAAATAGCTCAGCAATCTAGATTATGGGGTGAAGATTGCTAAGGTGTTGTTGTGCTTTGCTCAAGTCTAGTTCATTTGTGTGCCATTCTTTTGAAATATATAAATTCTTTCTAATTTATATGGAGTGTGGCAAGAAGAATGATTCATCACTTTAGAGAAATGCATCAAAGCCCAGGTAGATCTAGGGAAGTATTGAATAATTACAATTTCAGGAAGGCGACTTAAAATTAGTAAATAATTTTCCACAAAGAAGCCCTTGATAGCATTCCTAACTGTATTTGGTCTGATTCTTTATCGAACATTTTGAAATTTAGTAGAAATTATGCAAAGAAGGGTTCTTCTCCTGAAGAAGGAGGTAAATAAGAACCATAGAGGATGGAAAGCACAGTTTGATTGTCAATGCTACAGAAGAAAAGAGCGTCTGGAAGGTCTCGTGTCTGTGGTGTGAAGTACAGGGATGCATTGATGGTCCTCGTGCAGTGCAGAGGAGAAAGGAAGAGGAGTCGAGCTGCCAAAGGAAAAACCAAGACTACTTGTGCTTTTAAAAATTACTTATGAAAGTTTTTTTAAGTTTGTGGTGTAACTTATCATCAGACGACAGAAGCCAACTAACTGCAGATTGTAGAATTAAGTAAAGAAAGAACTACAGGGAAAAACAGCAAAGTTTGGGGCAGAGGAGAGGACTGAAAAGACATTCATCCATTAATAAATCTTCTAGCTTATGAAGTTTAACAATATTTCATGTTATCCCTCTCTCTCACTGATCATCCACAGCTCAGGGTCCCTTATGGAATGTAGGAAGGGTGGGCCCGAGAAAGGAATTCCATATGTAAGATTCAGATGGTGTTGGCAGGTGATTTAACCAAAAGTATTTATTCTCTACAGGTGGCCAAGCCACTCATGGGAAAGGCCACACCTGAAAAGGCAGAGGCAGCGCCTAGGCCAGCGGAACAAGAGAACCCAGGCAGACTCGTAGGGGTAGAGCCGAGGCAAGTTCAAGGTGGATGCGGTCGCACTGTGAGCCCTGGCCAGGTCTGAAGCAAAGTTGGCTCATTTTACACGGTGACCATGACAAGCAAGAGAAGGGAGCACAGCTGGGGCCGAAGGGCCAGCTACAGAAATCTGACAGACATGATGTGCTGTGTCGGGTTCCAGTATGGGGCTTCTGTTTTTTCCAAGTCTAAATCATCTTGGTAGAGAAAATGAAGTCTAAGACCCTCTGTTTACTAATGAGCTGCTTTGTAAAATGTTTTGAAAACCACTCATGAGTGACACTGTCTCTTATAAGTGGCTGATATTACAGAGTTTTATTCCAACTAAAGAGCCGTGGGAGTATAATTGCCTTTTAAGGAGAAATACTGCTAGATTTGGCCTTTGGCTATCATTTCCTGAGGAGACCTTTCTGTTATAACTTTTAGTAGCCAATAAGTGCTCCAGGGATCCTGGCTCTTAGGGTTCTATCTCTAAATCTGCAGAGTTCAGGAAGCTCTGCTCCCAAGAGTGAGGGAATCTGAGGCCAGAGAAGGTTTCCTTCTAATGTTTCCAGAAGGGTAGGTACAATTGGCTGAAACATTCAGCTGGTGGAAAGAATAGTTCTGACAGTTAGTATAGTCAGTCTAAAATGATGTGATTTATTCAACTTTTCCTGAATTCTCTATATTTTATGTAAACCACCTCTTAATTTAACACAGTTCCTATGAAATACATAGGTTTAACACTCACTATGGCACACATTCCATGCTCCTACACCACCAGACTCGCCAGAATCTGAGTCAGGAGGAGAATCTGAGCCTTATAGGCAAAACCGAGGAAAGTAGAAAGAGGGGGGCTCTGCTAAACTAGACAGGAAAACAACGCATACTGCCTAGTTTCCTCATAGCACAGCTGTAAAGCTGATAAACAAATTCTGATGAGAAGGTGGAGAAAAAGAAACTACACTTTCTGGGAATGTAAGTTAGTATAACCACAAGGGAAAACGGTATGAAGGTTTCTAAAAAAATTAGAATGTCTCCTTGGATTTTGTTAAAAAGCTTTCTGAATCATTTATCAAAATTCAATAAAACTCATTCCAAAAAAAAAGTTTAGAAACCTCATTTCAGAAACAAAGAAATAACATACAGGCTCTCCGAGAGGGCTCCTGAGTATACTTAGGCTGCACACAACTCACTGTGTCAGTCAGGCTTCTCAGAGTAGCAGAGATCTAGTCACTGCTGCAATGCAGGCAGCGAGTACCTGATGTGTTCAGAGAAAGCCTGCAGTGAACACTGTATGCATCAAGACAGTGTCTCTCCACAAAGGCCAGGTGTAGCTGCAGCAGCTTTTTGTAATTGAAGTGGTGAATCTTCCCACATTCCTTAAGATTTTGCCTTTCGCCTTCCATGAAGAAGGTCTCTGTACCTCGAGACCTTCACAAATAAGATCTTTTTAAAAACATCCATTTGACATTTACACATATGTCTTCCTCCCAGAGAATACACAGGACCTGTTTTAGTATATACTAAAACCACAGAGAAGGGGAGAAATAGGAACAGATCCCAGCTAGAGGACAATGGTGCATTTACACCAAAAGATCTGGGGTCAGAGTTCTGAAGCTATTAGGAACTATCCTTAGACTGCAGCGTGAGAGCTCTGGGATCCTGTAGGAAATCCCAAGAGCTATATTTGGGGTGAATGACTCAGTGGAAGCCCTGTTTCCAGTTCTGCAGACCCTGACTTGTCAGGAAATCTGTCATGTGCAGGCACGTCACAAAATATCTGTCTATGACTACAGCCTCAGAAGGCCCTTCCCTCAGTCCTTGTCACATAAGCCAAAAATAAGTGGGAAAACGAGTTACAGACTGTTGAAAAACTCTCTGAAGGAAGAATTTCCACGTTTAGCTCACCCACTCAAATGGAACCAAAGCTGTCTTAGGTCTGGACCCCAGATAAATTCCCGAACCTCTGACCTGATCAGTAGAGGTTAAATCATTGGCTACAAGGGGTACTGTGTTTGTGTATACTTTTTAGTCTGATAAAAAGAGAATACCCTATCTTTTGAATCTTGAATCCATTCATTTTTAGTGATATAAAATCCAGTGTACTTCAGAATTTTGTCCTGTTACCAGTTAATGTCAGCCATCTTTCTCCACATTTAACGAGCCCAGAAAGTTTCTTCTTATCTTCATCTAGAATGTTATACTTCTGCCTCTTCCCTCCTTTATAAATTAAATGGTCTTCTTGAACAAATACAACCAACCTGAGCATCCCATAAGTCCATGCATTAGAAAGAAGCTAGTAGGGGTCACGTGTCAGGGCATCTATAGCCTCAGACATGGTCTGCTGGTGCCACTTGTAAGTTTCGAGTGCAAAATGAGAAGAGGCTCACCACCTCCTGGCCCCAGGATGGGAACTTGGTGCTTGGTTTCTGTCTGCCACTGGCTCACTCTTGCTTGCATCAAACAACTCAGTGGAAGCAAACTTTGCTCACAGTTCTAATTCTTCAGTCAGTAAATAATTATATTAACAACTGCCTTGTTTTCTAATTTCTATCAATAAGTGTTGGGTGATCATTAACTTGAATACTTTGTCTAATAGTTCCTTTATTTAAATGTAGGAGGTAAATGTAATATCTAAAACTGTTTGATCTAAGCATATCAACCAACAAGCACTAAGTATTAGATAACTGGATACTTGGTGAAGTTTTAGGTAGGTATTGTAATATGCTTTTGCGATTTTGCAGGAAATTGGTTTGGAGTTTTGGGAGAGTTAAACACACTGGTGTTTTATTCTTGTTTGAAATAGTGAAACAGAGGGTCATCTATCCAAGTTCACTTTCAGTACTTCAGGGGTGAATAGCCTTGGATCCAAGGGATTCTTACTTCCAATTTATGATCTTAGAGTTTGTGATCAAAACAAACTTGTAACTAGTTTTGACATTTTATGACGACATATTCAACTCAAGTTATGTTACAAAGGATGAATAAAGATGAAAATATATCAAATATTTATTTATGTTATGAAGTATAATTTAATAATATCTGCAGCTGCAGAGACACAAGGAGGAAGACAGAAAAGGGATTGAGTTCTGGTAATTATTCTCCAAATAACTGAGAACAGGTTTGACACTACATATTTTCAGGAGTACTAGGGAGAATACATCTGGTGGAATTTTCAGCAGCTCCAATGTTCAATTTGATTTTAATATTAAATTTCCCTAGAGACACACTGCATTCTTTGAGATTCCGTGGAGTTTGAACTATTAAAAGTTTATATATTAATAGCTTTTATACTTATTTTATTGTTTTCTGTGTACATTCCTGGGCAATTAGTGAAAAACACTTATAAGAAGATATGATAGTAGTGAATTTATTCAATGTTTTCCACATAATTAATAAGTGAGTATTTTGTCTTCAAAGGTTGGGATTTTATCTTGCCAAGGTTTTTAGCCAAGGGTTTTAATTCCTTCCTTTTCAACCTTGTTAGGCTTTAAGGGATGGCTCATTTGAGTTACACATTAAATCAAGAATATAGGAATGTTCAGGTGAATATAAACAGTATGTCTCACAGAAATAAATTAAGAAAGTAGTAACAAAAAGAACGAAAACAAGGAAAGGGGATTTAGAGTTGGAGGGAGGGAGGAGGGTGCAAAGGGAGGGGGATTAAAAAACAAGTTGTATTACGTGCATGTATTTACTCCTCAAAATGAACGTAAACTTCGTATACTGCAAACATGTACCAATAAAATAAAAACCGGCCTTTTGTTGAATGTATAAAATCAGATTTTGTCTGTTTTCCTCAGAATTTTAGAGTATTATACTATTTTATATTTTGCTTTAGCCTCTGTTCTCTTCCAGTCTACCACATAGCCCAGAAGCCCGCGGTCAGAGAAGGAAGCTTGGTGTAGGCGTTCAGCAAATATGAAAAATTGAGACAATATTTGTGGACAGGAAGCCTGGCTATGAGGAATCTAGTTGTAAAAGGTTAGCTAATTGCTTGGAGAAGAATGAATGAAAGACTGAATTGATTACATTTAGGAAAAGCGCCGAAGTGTGAGTCCTCACCCGCAGGGAAAGGCCACCTCTCACACAGCTGTCCTGACTGCTCTCCCAGCACGGAGTACCTGGTGGATCTGTGTATCCATTTGGAAGCTGACACTTTACTCAGAGTCGTGTATGAGGGAACTGTCATCTGCTGTTTTTATCTTCCACTTTGCATTTTCAAAGAAATTTTATATTTACCATTCCCTTTTGAGTCCGTGCAAAGATCCTAAGCCTACGACACAGCTGATTTGTTCCTGCTGTTAGCGTCTTTACCTGGAGAGCCTCCAGGGGCCAATGAGAGCTCGTACAGGATAGTCCCCACAGTTCTTCTCCAGTGAAGAACTTCCAAAGGTCCCTTGAACTCTGAGTCTTGCTGGCTTGCTTGACAAAGGAGCAAGTAACTGGACAGTCTTTAAACTTCTCATAGGAGTCCTCCCTTATCTTTGTAAATGGTGCTAGGTAGCTGCGTCTGTGTGCTATTTTGTTGGAGAACTAGAGCACAGAGGTTAAGTGAGTGGCCTGGCTGACAGGAGACAAGTGCCCGAGCAGTCTGTTGCCTCCTCACTTGGCTGTGTTAGAGGATCAAGGGTGCATTGTGACCTCTGAGGGACTCTCCGTGGTCCTGAGACCACAAGAACGGCCTCTCACTGAAACCAAGTAACTTGAGGCTGGAGAACAATAAATCCAGCTGCTCCCAAAAGGACCTCTGATCTCTAAGAGAAGTTTCTTTAGGTATACAGGAGGGACAGCCACTAACGTCTGTGAAGCTGTACAGTTCAGGGAAAAGGAGGGAGACTGTCTCTCCAGAGAAGGCAGGACTGGTCCTCATTGAGAAGGTAGAGCTAGGAGAAGTTTCAACTCTGCACTGTCTGTCAATCCTCTCCCCCTCTGAAACCAGTGATTCCTATTGTGACCCTTCTGCTTTGAAGTTTGATAACAGTTAATATGACCATTTTAGAAAAATTCACACTGAACCATCAACAATTTCTGCAAATAACTTCAATGGGTAAGAAAATCTCTTGAAAACCATACATTAACCCTGTAAGTCAAAGGTTCTGAAAATTTAGAGCTATTAAGAAGTAGTCTGAGGCCGGGAAGATGGCTTAGTAGAATAAGTACCTCCCTGGCAAGTGCAAGGGCCTGAGTTCAATCCCTGGTTAAAAAAAAAAAGAAGGAGAAGGAGAAGGAGAAGGAGAAGGAGAAGGAGAAGGAGAAGGAGAAGGAGAAGGAGAAGGAGAAGGAGAAGGAGAAGGAGAAGCAGCAGCAGCAGCAGCCTGGGACTCCATTCCCAGAAATCCTGATACATTAAGTATCAAAAGGTTGGTCCTAGGCATCTGACATTTTTACAAGCACCAAAGAGAATTCTGATTTGAGTTGGGCTGAATTCTGAGAATCTTGTCTTCAGTGTCTCTGCCTCTGACTTCCTCAGAGCTAGTGTTCATAGGTACATTCTTGATATCAGTGTCATCTTTCTCAGTTGGAATCCAAAGAAAAAACCCTAGTTCCCTGTCAAAATATTAGCCAGGTTGAAACAAAACACAAACAAAAAGCAAAGTTTTTTCTGCCTGGATCCGTTTGGCTAGCTTCTGGGTCTGGCACCACTGCTGAGGATTCAATTTCCAAGTTACCAGGTGGCAAGATGCCTAGCTTTCCGCAGGTATGGGCATTCATAAGCCGCCTGTACAGTAGGAGAACTATCCAGAAAGAATGGGCTGGATTCAGCGTGACCATTCCTGGTTCACTCAAAACAGCAGCATCAAAAGTGTAATTATAAATGGAAGTAGAGATCAAAGCCAAAGAAGTGGTGTCGAGCAATAGATCTGAGAACAATGTGATGCTTTCACTAGAGGGCAGATCGGAGTCTCAGTGGGACTGCTATTCATTAATACCATTGGGTGTTGGAGCTCAGGGGATGCAGGCTGTGGTTAGTGGAGAAGTTGCTCTTATCAGGTGTAATGCATGTTCTGCTTATAGTCCAGGAGGTTTAACATCAGCCAAAGAGCTATATGGTCACATCTAATTAATTTTTGAATTTTGAGGATGGCCTATCTACTTGTACATTTGCACATAATCTCTCCTGTTATGAGTATTGGGTATGCAAATTAAATTCTCCATTGTGCCTTGTTAGGAGAATCAGTAGTGGTCATTGTAAAAATGTTGAAGGTAGCCAGGCATGGTGGCGCATGCCTGTAATCCCAGCATTCGGGAGGCTGAGGCAGGAGGATTGTTGTGAGTTCGAGACCAGCCTGAGCTACAAAGTGAGCTTAAGGCCAGCCTGAACTGCATAATGAGACCCTGTCTCAAAAAGACAAAAAAAAAAAAATGTTGAAGGTGAGGAGCAAAGTACTTGCCATCCAGAGGTCTGTGCAGGTTCATGGCCACTATTTATTAGAGAACAGTGCCCCTCCCTCTGGGCAGGCGTGACCCAGCGTAGGACACAGGGTCTGTCTAAGAGTGACTGGCTGGATTTCAGCCTGGCAGAGCAGTCTTATTCACAGTTTTGTTTCTGTCTTGAGGAAGTGATAAGAGATAAGACATGCTGTGGAAGTACAATAATGGTCAATTAGATCTGGACATTAAGGACGATTCCCTGACTTCTGGCTTTGGTAACTATTTTTTAAGGTAGTATCTGATGTAGTGAGCCTTTCACAGCAATCACAATAGTTGAAACTCTTGCAAAGCATTAAAATGGTAGCATTGGGAGTGGATGCTGATACCCAAGACCAGGGCCCCGTGACAAGTAGAAAGTTGGGGACCTCAACTTCCTCTTTCCTGGGTGTTACTGAGTGTCACTGGCGTGAATCCACAGTGCCCCCTACTGCATCATGCCATGGGATATTTATTTTGTGATTGCTAAGTGCAGCCCTTTCCAAGTCAAGGGTGGCAGGGGCATATGAGAATTAAAAGCAGTGCTCTTCACCCTTGTGGACCTACTGCCTAAATGAGTATGCAGGGCACCAGTACAGTAGCACTTTGCGATGCAGACATAGATGAATCTTCTTATTATGAGTGTGGCCTTCTCAGAGTCAGACACCATTTTGTTTCTAGGAAGAGCACTGGACCTTGTTTTCTACTGTTTTGGGGGTGAAGTTCAACTTGCAAAGAGCCTTAGAGGACCATACATTATGCTCAGATTTTTGAGAACAGAAGGGAAGGAACAAGAAATAGGAGGAAAAAGAGTACATTCAGACATCAAAATGAGCGAGTGGAATTCAAACAGCACAAAGAGCAGTTGAGAAGATCTCTCAGCTGCCAGAATGCCAGCCACTGTGCTCACACTCCCACA
The DNA here is from genome assembly GCA_004027165.1 of Ctenomys sociabilis. NCBI lineage: Eukaryota > Metazoa > Chordata > Mammalia > Rodentia > Ctenomyidae > Ctenomys > Ctenomys sociabilis. Next base: position 25,218 of record PVKA01009936.1, read on the forward strand.
CCCGAGGCCCCAGAGCCCCAGGGGCCTGGAGGTGCACCGCCCCACATGCTGGGGATTCTTGTGCTGAGCAGAACTTTCTTCTTGCTTGAACCCTATTACTATACTTCGTCTGTTTTTTTTTTTTTTTTTCTTCTTCTTGGGTCCATAGACTTAGACATAGAAGAGCACCTGGTCTTTAGCTATTTTTAATTTGAAGCCTAAAAACACATGACAGATAGCTTTTGAGCAGTGTGCTGGAGATCTCAATTAGGTGGTGTTTTAAGTGACTGCGTTACAAAGCGATTTGAGGACAGTTTTCGAAGCATACTTTCCTTATACTTGCTGAGGTTAGATGCATCCCCAGAACAAATGGTAAAACATCTTTGGAGAAAGTTTAGTAATGACATATGAAGTCATTCTGGGAATTAGCTTGGGGTAGTCATATAATATGTAATCTGTGGCAACAAAAATGTTAAAGTGCCAATGACTGCATCATTGTGGACACACCTTTGCTCTAATGATCCATCTCTCCCTTTGTGGTGTTCATATGTATTTAAATGAGGGACATAAATCCTCATTCCTGTTAGGGGCATGCTACCTCTCTGCCTCAGCCAGCAGGCACAGAGAGCAGAGGCAGCTGGACCAGGGAGCAGGCAGGGCCAGTGAACTGAACCTGGCTGTCTGCACCCAGATTCCATTCCTTGTAGGACAACTGTGGATGACAATCATTTTCTGAGCCTCAAATTCTTTACTGTAAAATGCAAGACCCACTAGCATATGCCTACAGTGATACAGATTAGCAATTATACCATGTAAATCATATACAGAAGCATAAGCCACATTACATAAGTGCTTGAAGATAAGTCCCTTATTTATTTATTTATTTATCTGTATTTTTAGGGAAGTCTCTACAGGGTGTTCAGGGTCATACTAATAGATCAGACTTGTGGTGATCCTCCTGTTTACAGCCTCCCAAGTGCTGGGATTACAGGCATGCACCACCATGCCCAGTCTTGATTGCCTTTTCAGCATGCCCCAGGAGAGGGACTGGCATGGCAGGCCCGAGAGCAAACCCCTGGCCCCTGTGCCCACTTGCAGGCACTTGAATCTGCTGAGCTATTTGGCTGGCCCAAGTTCCTTATTGTTGTTGGTCTTGTTAGCTCTCTTTGATTCCATGTATGCAAAATTTAAAATGGAAATAACTTCTCCCAGATGAGTTTTATTTTTAATTTATACAATAAATTTATCATGTGCTGGATAATTTTCTAGGAATTAGGGTTTCTCGCATGTATTTCTCTATTTTTATGTACCTGTGTCTTTAAGAGGATTTCTAAATATTTATAATGACAAATAAAAATTTCACTGTGCTTGGCCGTTATATTTGCAGAGTCCTCCTCTTCACTACACAGAGAATGGATTGAAGCAGGTGCTTTGGTGGAATGCATTAGCTGGGCCCAGTTCTGCTTCTCTTATGGTGAAGAGCTTCTTAGCCATTGACACAATGAAACATTGTGTAGTAAGGGCCATCCCTTCACACTGTGGTGATGGCTGACAACTCAACTGGCTAAAAGTTTAAGTCCATGGCCCAAGCCGTGCATTTGCAAAGGCAGCGAATGTGTAGCTAGTTACATATCTGATTACACACAGTCCAGGAATGTTTTTAATACTCATAAATCTGGCTTTTCCCTGGAAAACTGAATAAAAGTACACCATTTTTGTTCTTAACCTCCATTGTTCCTAGAATTCATATTATTTCACTTATATTATTCAAATTGTTTGGAGGTCCCATTTCGTATCAGAAGGAGCGCTACAGTTTTGTTTTTTACAGAACCAGGGATTGAATTAAGGACCTTGCACTGGCCAGCAGGCACTTATGCCACTGAGCTACCTCCCACAGTACACCATTTTTAAGAATTAGTATATTTCCATCGGGGTCAACTACCTAAGCTGGCTACTGCCTCTGTCACCCAACACACATCCCAGGGTGGCCAGGTTTCCTTGTTCCGCACCCTAAGAGGCCTATGTTCAGGAGCTCTCAAATTGAACTGCCTTCTTCCCTGCACCCATCCCACCATTCTCACTCCAAATTCACTGATTCCAAAGCTGAAAAATCTGAAGTAAACCTATCTCTGAGAGGTTTCCTTTGTTGTTCCAGGATGAGTCTTCTGGAAGGCCTCCTCAGCTGAATATGGACAGAATGTAAGATGTTAGTCGACGTACTAAGACCAGAGTGAGGACTGTCCTGGAGGATCTCAACTGCAGGGTGATGTCCACTCCTCACTGTCAGAGCTCATCGTGCATCAACCTACAGACAGCGTTTTGTTCCCGCCCTGTGGTGGCCAGCACTGGGCTGCCCTTGAACTGACCTTGGCACTGTGTGCTTGGGAAGGCAGCTCTCCTGCCTCGAACACTGGCAGACTCAGATTTCAAGGTGCCCGAAAGGCGAAGAAAGAGCAGTAGAGGAAATCAAGGAGCAACCAATCAAAATAGAAAGAAAAAGCCCAGGAGAGTAGGGAGGAAGAACTCAAGCGCAGAAAATATTTTAAGAATGAGGGAGGGGCCAGTGGTATCAAAGGTTGCAAACAGAGTGAGGTGAAAACTAAAGTTATTTTATGAGCTTAGTAATACTGATTTAGTTACTTGAAAGCATTAGTTTCATTCTTCCTTTAATTCTTATAAAATCTCTGCAGGGGTAGTTATGATTGTTTGTTTATTTGTTTTAGCGGGAGGGCATTTATGTTCTCCCTCCTTCTCTTACATTTCCTTTTTCCTCTTCACTTCTTTCAATTTTCAAATGAAGAGTTTAAGATTCAGGATATATAACTTCTCCAGATTTATTCAGGTGGAAAATCGCAGACTCTAGGCCCGAACCCTGGCTTTCTGACCCCACTTTCCAGGATCACTGTTATCAGATATTTACATTTTGGCTTGCCTGTCACAGACTTCCTTTACTAGGAAAGTATATTTTCAGGTTCATTATACATTCCAAGCTTAGAGTTTGTTCAACCTTTTTGTACTTTTTGTGTTAGGAATCTGGTGGGGTAAGACTTTTAGGAAATTCCTCTCCTACCTGAAAACAGAGCACAGCTTAATTGTGTCACTTTTAGCACTTGATCCTGTTATGCATCACTGCAAATTTCGTGGTAAGTTTCAGAATGGAAAGGGGAAACTGTTGTAGGAAAAAGACTTGTGGTCATGCTTTGCCCCCTCATGGTAAACTGGGCTCCCAGGAAGAGATTTCTGAGAAGGCTGGTCTGTGCTGGGTATGGTCACTCAGGGGTTGATACAATACCACAGGCAGCTGATAATTCTGGAACAAATTAACAACAAGTTTTGAAAAGACAAGGCCTGGATACTGAAACTGATTTAGTTGTTTCTGTTTTCTGTAAAGGAGCGCTTGTTTGGAAACCTCAATTCTATCTACTGCCTTCTTAGTTTAAGATTATCCTACATATCTTTAAAGGGTACAGAAAGTCTGTGTGTAGAATTAAAATGCTACAATCCAGGCATTAGCATCTAGTGTTTCTCTTTTGCTACTCAGGCATTAAGGTCATCAGAACAAAGCATGCCAATGGGTATATACCAGGAACAGATAGATGGCTTCACTGCTGAATGCTACCATTTAAGAAAAACTAATACCAGTTTATTTCAAAGTCTTCCAAATTCATTTTATGTGATCAAAGGAAAGAAGACTTCTAAGTTCATTTTATAAGGTCAGAATCACCACAGCACCAAAGCTGGGCAAAAGCATAACAACAGAAAAGCTATAGGTCAGTATTTCTGATGGAAGTGGATGTAAAAATCTTCAACAATGTGTACACCTACATCCCCAGCACTCTGAAGGCGGAAATGGCAGATCCTTGCAAGTTCTGGCTAGTAGCGGGAGTCCTAGCCAAAGCAATTTGACAAAAGAAGAGAAGAAAAGCCCTCCAGAGCCTGGTGGTGTAGCTTAGCGGTAGAGTACTTGCCTACCACGTGGGAGGCCATGGTTTTGGTCCTCAACGCCACACACATAAGCAGACCCACAGACACATATCCAAACTGAAAGGGGAAAAGAACTATTTGGTTTGGAAACAATAAGACCTTATATATAGAAAACCTTAAAACCTACACCAAAACAATAATAATAAAATATTGAACTAATGAATGAACTTAATAGGAAACAAATTCAGGGGGCTGGGGAGATGGCTCAGTGGAATAAGCGCTTCCCTGGCAAGCCCAAGGGCCTGAGTTTAATCCCTGGTTCCCTGAAAAAAAAAAAAAAAGAAAGAAATTCAAGAAAGTTCTTAGGATTGCTATCCACTGAATCTGAAAAAGATAAAACTGGAAAATAATTCCATTTATAAATGTTTTTCCATTTACTTAGAAGTAAATTTAGCCAAAGAGATGAAAGACTTGAATATCCAAAATTATGGACCATTTATAAGAGAAATTGAAGAAGACATGAATAAATGGAAAGATAATTCTGTGTTTGTGAACTTGAAGAATTGATATTGTTAGGATGTGCATGTTACCCAAAGCTGTTTACTTATTCGGTGCAATTCCTATCAAAATTCCAATGACACTCTTCATAGACACAGAAAAAAGTCTTAAAATTTATGTGAAACTATAAAAATTCCCATTAGCTAAAGAAATCTTGAGAAAAGATGAAGACATATTACCTCATTTCAAAATGTACCATAAATTCCTAGTAATCACAATGGCAAAATGCTGGGTGTGCTGGGGTGCTCCTGCTGCCAGCACTGTTGCAGGCCTGGGAAGGTAGATCGTTAACACTGAGGCCGCCTGGGCCAGGCAAAATAGGGAGGGTCTCACTCAAAACTGAGAGAAAAGTGGGCTGGAGATGTAGCTCACTATGGAGGCCCTGTGTTCAGTCCCCAGTGCTACAAACAGGACAGGAAGGACAGGACAGGACAGGGCAAAACAAGGCAAATGCAACACAACATAACACAATATCCCAACAGGTTACTAGTATAGAAACCAGCACATAAATTCAAGGAAGAGAATAAAGACCTCACAAAAAAATGCATACATTTATGATGAATTAAGTTTTGTTCAACAAAGGTGCCAAGAACAGAGAAGGGGAAAAGGGCAGACTCCTTAGTAAACAGTATTCAGAAAATTTGGTATTATGAAAAAGAGAATGAAATTAGATCCTTACTTCCTTGTCTCATGCCACATGCTTAAATCAACTCAAAATGGATAAAGACAGCAAACCTGAACAACTAGAAAGCATATCTAGAACATATATAAGATTAAAAATAAACCAGACCCTCCAAATTTACAGACCCTATAAAAGACAGGCACCTGAGATAAATACATACTTCTCAGATGAAGAAATATGAGTGGAGCCGGGCGTGGTGGCGCAGGCCTGTAATCCCAGCACTTGGGAGGCTGAGGCAGGAGGATTGTTGTGAGTTCGAGACCAGCCTGAGCTACAAAGTGAGCTTAAGGCCAGCCTGAACTGCTGCTGAGACCCTGTCTCAAAAAGACAGAAAAAAAAAAAAAAAAAAAAAAAAAAAAAAAAAAAAAAAAAAAAAAAAAAAAAAAAAAAAAAAAAAAAAAAAAAAAAAAAAAAAAAAAAAAAAAAAAAAAAAAAAAAAAAAAAAAAAAAAAAAAAAAAAAAAAAAAAAAAAAGAAATATGAGTGGAAAGTGAATATATGAAAAAATGCTTAACATCACTTTTCACTTGAAAGATGCAAGTTAAAATAACCCTGAGGCTCCATCTCACTACAGAAAGAGTGGCTATCATTAAGAAATCAAAGAATAACAAATGTTGGAGGAGCTGTGGGGAGAAAGGAACACTTCTTCACTGTTAATGGACGTGTAGACTAGTACAACCACTGTGAAAATCAGTGGTAAGATTTCTGAAAAACTAGGATTAGTGGTCCTATTCAACCCAGCTAGTCCCCGTTAAGGGGTATCTTCTGGAAAGAACTGAAAACCTCTTACTACAGCAAGATATGCACTACTATGTCTAAAGCAGCACAGTTTACAGTAGGTATATCTTGGGAACAGCCCAAATGCTCATCTACCAAGGAATGAATTAAAAAAAAAAAAAGCTGTGAATTTTAAAAGTGATGGAGTGATACTGAGCTGTAAATAAGGATAAACTCGAGACATTTCTAGATAAATGGATACACCTTGAGATGATACTCTGAAGCGAAATAAATTGGGCACACCTGTGAATGTCACATTATCTCTCTGGTGTGAGAACCTAAAAGACTAAAATGTCTAATAAAAATTGTGAACTAAGAAGAAATTGTAAAGAAGACCTCGGGAGGGGGAAACAGGAAAGGAAGGAAGTGAAAAAGAAAAAGATGAAGGTTAAAAATGAAACAAAACATTGTAAATAAGAAGAGAAAGAGGGGATATTAGGAGGGGAGAGGACTGGGAAAGAAGGAGGATTAAAGGTACATTGCGCAGGTGCAGACTCCTCGGGATACACGTGCTCATTGTGTGTATCTCAATTAATAAAAATGTGGAACAAAAAGAAACATAGAAACAATGAGAAAACAATTATAGAAAGATTACTTTATGATGTTTTTTCCAGAAAATGATTTATTTTATATATAATCTTAACACATAGATAACAAAAGTGAAAACAGACAAACAGAACTACACCAGCCTAAAATGTTTCTGCGCAGCCAAGGAAACAATACAGGGAATAAAGAGACAAGCTGCAGAATGGGAGAAAGCATTGCCAGCCACCCATCTGATAAGGGTTAATATCCAAGATGTATCAGGAAACTCAACTCAATAAAGAGAAAGCGACTCTACTGAAAATTGAAAACACTCTCAATATCATTAATCCTCAGGAAAACGCAAATTAAAACCACAGTGGGCTATTGCTCCATACCCGTTTTAATGGCTGTAATTGAAAAAATAAAAGATGTAAAATGCTGATGGGGATGTGGAGAAAAAGGAGCCCGTGTGCATCTTGATAGGAATGTAAATAGTATATTCATCATGGAAAACAGCACGGAAGCCCTTCCAACAATTAAAAATGGAACTGTGCAGTATACATCCCCAAAGAAATGAAATCAGGATGTTGAAGAGACATCTGGATTCCCACGTTCACTGAAGTCACTGACTCCCTCCTCACAAGAGCCAAGTACGGCCTCAGCCTGAGTTCAGCGGTAATGGATAAACGAGCGGTCTCTCTCTCTCTCTCACACACAAACACACACTCAGGCAGTCAACCGGCATTATGAGAAAATCTTGTTATTTGTGACATGAATAAACCTGGAGGATGCTATGTTAAGTGAAATAAGCCAGGTTCAGAAAGACAAGTGCTGCACGGCCTCAGTCATGTATGGAATCTCAAAAACGCTGCACTCATCAGGAGGAACGGGTAGAATGGTGGCCGCCAGGACTACAGCTCCTAAAACTTTGTTGCAAGGATGAGTTCAAAGTGTCTATGTATAATTTTAATTTTAAATTAAAATAAATGAATAGACAACTTAGAGGAACATAGACAGGGCTTCTCTTGTGAGAAAGTAGTGAACATTTTTTTCTGTTCATGGGTCTAAATGATTAAGTGGGCTGAGAAATGCCATAGACAGTCATTTCTTGAAGATAAGCGAATAAGATGGTGATGACTTTGACTGAGAAATTGTTCTCCAGCACAGAAATCTCTTTTTTTTTTATTGAACAAAGATTTACAGTAATGTTAGACGTATGCTGGTGAGACGGCCGGGGAAAGCAAGCTGCAGGTCACTGGAACACGCACAGATGCAGTTTGCTTTCTCAGATGTATCAGGCACACAGTTACCCACCAAATAATTTCAGGTCAGATGTCATTTTTATTTTTTACTTCTTTCACTTTCCTAAAAGCCACAAAAGACAGTTTTCATCATGAGCTTCACCAGAATCTGAAAATAAGTCACTGAAAATTTGGCATCGCTGACATCAAGAATAACTTGAAAGATATTCAAGGCAGAAAAGAGCCTCTTAAAAATTAAACTTGCCTTTTGAGACATAAAGTAATGAATGGAATTCTAGAATTGCAAAATTCTAACACAGAATTTATTAAAAACCCACAGTTAATTAAAGCAACCTGAGTCATAAGTCATGCCTAAGTTGAAATGGTTATTTTGAGTAATTTAAACATAGAAACTTAGGCAGAATTGAAGAGCCCGGTCCACTGCCTGGTCCATTCAGAGTCCTGTGATGGTCCAAGACAACCACAAAAATGTGATAGGAGCCATAATTTGAATTTGGGGCCTCGAGGCCTGCACGTCCTGCTGGTGAATGTGGTTGCTCAAGTCTCAAGGAAACAAAACTTGCCTGATTAAAACACACACACACACACACACACACACACACACACACACACACACACACACACACACACACAAGTCCTTTCTGGAATGGCAGTGATCTAAGTGGGCTCAGAACTGAGAAAGCTCCGGGATACAAGACACTCTATGAGGATGGATGCCTGGTAGCTAATTCACAGTGATGGACGTATTGGTCCAGAGTGTCTGGGCAGGGCAGACAGGCATGCCTTGGTTTATGAGCTTCATTCTTTCACAAACTGAATTGGATCAGAACTGAATCAAATTCAACAGTTTGTCATATCTTCCATATGCAGAAAATGGATTGAGTTTCAGTTCAATTTGGTTTGTGACCAGAATTGAGGAAAGAATTATGTTCATGAACCAAGGGGCCACTTTACAGCCTTCAGTTCAAGAGGATTCAGGAATTCATCTGGATTCTGCCATCACTGTGGACCACTGAGTGTCTCAGAGGCTCTGCTTCCTTCTGAGTAAAATGTGGAGAGTGACTGTCATTGCCTCTCTTGGGATTAATGAGGTGGTACTCACAGACAGCATCCTGTTAGGAGGACTGCCTTGTGGCAAGGCATTACAGGGCAATCACATTAAGCATGTTTTAAACATGGGCTTGTGGTTATCCAATGGGAGCTACGACTGAATACTCTGTCTCAAACACAGACTGATGCGTGTGGAACTATTTAAGGGTAACAGATGTCAGACTGAATAAATGAGATAGTTGATTATTATACAGAAGGTAGTTCATGCTTTAAAAATGCTTTATGCCTGCTATTTCATCCCCAATACACTGAAGACATACTTGAGCAATTCCATTTAGATAATCACTGGCCATTGAGGGTGGAAATTAGAAAGGGAGAAAAAGATTGGATCATGGAATCTGTTTCCCAGGAGACGTGGAAGCAGCGATTCCAGCAACAATGCTCAGATGGGCCTGCTGCGTCTTAAGCCAGCCTTACAACCTTGGCTTTGCAACTGTGGTTGTGATAAGCACCAGACTGGGCCAGCCTATGGCTTTCTGTGTGTCAACTTCCTCTTCATCATTGCTTGGAGTCTTTTGTACCAGGAGTGCACTGGAAAACCCCAGGATGCATGAGGAAACAGCAAGCCTCTCCATTCTGAGGGCATCTGAAATGTCTCGACCTGCTCGTTCATGTTACTTAAACACAGCAATGCACCTATTCAACAGGGAGGTAGTAAGCCAGCTGCTTCCTAAAGAATGTTTTTTCCTGTACTTAAAAAGAATTCTGGGGCCTTGTTCTTCATTTACTTGCTAAAATGAGTTTAGTTCCTTAACTAAAGTTCTCTAGTGGATTCCCCTGGCATGTAGGACAAAGATCCCATCCTAGTGGCACAGCTGGCTTTTTGTCTCATCTTGCCAGGACTCCCCCTTTCTCACCACACTCTAGATGTGCTTTCAGCTCATTCCATCCCAGCCTCTGTGGGGACTCTCGTTGGTTCATGTTCTGTGCCCCAGACCTGTACATGAAAGAGGCCTTCCCTTGACTGCTGATCCAAGACCCTGACTGCCTTTTCATTCAAACATCTCATGGTATCATTTTATTACAATGATTACAATTGTTTTGTTCATTGTTTCCTTGATAATTCTTTGCTCCTTGTATTAAGTAGAGCCTGACTGTCTTCATTGTTCATGGAGCACTTGTGCCTGCAAGGGCACCCGGAGTGCAGTGGATTCGCATTAAGTAATTACTTAGAGGGTGGATTAATGGGAAATATTTATTATTTGAATTTACAAATTCCTTCTGGGATTGTTGTTACTAGGAGTTGCAACCAATTGCACATGTTGCTGTCTGCTCTGGAAAACTCTTGTCTCATTTGTGTTTAGGTTGAAGCAAGCATGGGTTTGTTCTATTCATAATGCCTTAGCTTTCATGTCAAGAGAGAATGGGATCTGGTAATACAGCTCTTTGGGAGACAACTAAACATGGGAAGAACTCTTATTCATTTCTTCTTAGTTTATTGGATATATAGAAAGGGCACAATAGGACAGAACTCAAACTTAATTATTATCAAATTTATAACAAATGTTTTATAGAAAATCAAAATTTTTGACTTTGCTTCCCACATATTGCCTGCCCAGTAGATGTCTGAGCAATGTTAGGATTAAACTGGACAATGTGATTGAAAAGCCTCTGGCTCATTTATTTAAACCTGTACATATTTTGTAGCACGTAATGATTGCGTCCCTTGTTTAGAGTTGGCGCATGTGCATAATACATTTTATTTCCTTGTTCGTCCCTTATTCCTTTCCTCTTGTTTTCCTCTCCCATCTCTTGATCCTCTCCCCCTCTGACAAAGGTCTATGTCCCTGCTTCCCATTACATTTCTTTTATTCTGCTCTTTATTTATACTGTAGGCTCCTCTGGCTCCTTTCTTGCAATTTGGCTGTAAGAAAGCACATTTTACACAGGGGCATCTGGAGTGAGCTATCTGCTGAGTCCTCTCTATTTTTATTTCCTTCTGTACCTACAGCATCCAGATTAATAGGTTAATCTAATGTACTCGCAGATGAAGGGATGGGTACAGTTATTATTTTCTATTTTTCTTTTGGCCAACTTGTAGCTTCTTATAACATTATTCTAGTCTTTTGCATTTATTTTTCACTCTCCCTCTCTGGTAAACTATTGAAACGCAATATGAACAATTTCTTACAGATGTCTTTCACTGAAGCTAATTTCAGTGTTACTTTTGTCACCTGTTTTGGTCACCACTGTCGGTGTGGACACAGGTTTCAGCATCCCACTCACTGTGAGGAGAAGGGATGTCTGTGAAGGGTGGCGCTCACACTGGCTGTCACCTGTCTCCTTTTGGGATGCCGCCTTAGGAACACTTGCTTTTACTTACTCGCAATCCCAGCCCACTTAGATCCATGTGCTGTGATTGTCCCTGAAACTCAGAAGTCACGCCCTCGTTTGTTGGGCAATATATTTATTTGGGGATTTAGGTTATTTGTGGACTGTCCTTTATTGGTATAAATGAGCAGTACCCTTTATTTCCATTTTGCCATGAAAAGGTACTTTTTATTTAGCCAGAAAGTGAATATGTTCACTTTGAATTGCTTTCTGGACATTTTTTCAACAGTGTTTGACTTGAAGCTGTGAAACACATTATGCCCCTTTTCTCCTGCTATGATCCTCCTCCCAATGTTTCCTCCTCCGTGGATCTAAACCAAACCTTCAGAAAAGAAACCCAGTTCTATGATTGCTTCTTTGCCTTATAGAAGCATCAGAGTGGCTGAAATTAGTATTGGTTTGGTCCCAAAATGCTGCCATCAAGGAAAGCCTACCAGGCAACCAATGTGTTCCAGAATGCCTTGCCTAAGGCCGGGCTTCCCAGGACTGGTTCTGAAGTATGTCTGCACTTTGGTGTTTTCTGAGTAGCTTAAAGTGCTATCTTTGGGCACATTTGTTAGGATGCATAAAAATATTGTACAAAATATGCATAGCTATGAAGTTATATGTGTCTTAGATACTCTCTCCAGAGTATCCCTGTTACAAACCCTTGGATCCTTTTAAATTTTCTAGTTTCCATCTGAACATTAGTCTCCACTCTTCACTTATTTTATGAATTTTTCCAGCTTGTTTGTTTCTTTACTCATTAAAGACCCCAGCTCAAAACCAGTGCCCTTTATACATTAACAAACCCACCATCCTTCCGATGCATGCAGATTTCCCCACCTAGAAAACCAAAATGAAGTTTTAAAAAATCTTAAATTTAAGAGCTTGATTTCATTTACAGCTGTCATCTACTATCAGTAGTTTGGCTATCCATTATTTTAGTCATTTCCACCACTGCCTGGTTAAACTCAAAGTGCACAATTCCTGATTGACTCACAGTCTAGGTATTTGGTAAAAGATTTGTATCTTTCCTTTTCATTTTGGTTACATTGCTTAGAAATATCCTGGCATTCTTGTCATAGCTGACAATAGGCTGCCTTTGAAATATTTTTTCTTACTTTTTAACATCAGCAAGTGATGGCAGTTCAATAAAATGCAATTAGCATTGCAATATAATAAAATGCATTAATAATTAAATCTGTTGATGTATCAGATTTGTCAAAAGTGAATGGTGTTTCCTTTACATTTTTCTAAACTATCCTGTAGGTAGAAGAGGAAGAATGCTTTGAAGAAGTGGTGGAAACATGCTACCCTATTACTATAGAGAGTTGACTTAAAGCTTTCCAATATTTTGAATGGTAGAAAGGAAACTAAACACAAGACAACTGTATTTTATGAATTTAAAAATATATGATCTGAATTCTATGGAAGACCAAACCAGACCAAGCCTGCTTTATCTTTCCTAGATATATAGTTTTCACTGGTAAGTGAGAGATTCTGAGAAGTCCTATATAAAGGAATTCTATTTTTTATTTTTTCATTTCTCACATTTATTAGACCATGTAGCTCAACTCTCATAGAATGTGACTTAACATCTCATAGAAACCATGCACCTAACACACTTAAGGAAAGGTTTGACCTCTACACACAGAGGGTGGGTAACTTAGGAAGCGTATTAGGAATCCAGGGGTAGAAAGCAAGGATGTGTTCTTAGGAGTGAGCTGCTGCCATGGAGACAGAAAACCAAGGAAGAGGAAAAGTGATGCAAAGTCCCACATGACCTTGAGCAGACATACAAAGAGGTTTCTACACTGAAGTCACGCTCTTCTGAGTTAGATGCTTGAATCATATAATTGTTTTGTCCTGCTTTGAAGATAGTTGACTAGGTTTCTATTTTCCTGACTCATTAATACCGTCATTGTTCAGTGTATCTTTTGTGAATACTCATAATCATGTTGCTCTGGACAGGTTCAAATTAGCTGTCATTGTCTGCCACTTGAGCTTCACCAGTTAGATTTCCGACAAATTGCGTGTACTTACAGATACTCACACAGCATTCCTACCCACGTATCTGTTTCTCATTCTGTGGTGAAAAGCATTGAAAGGTTATTGTGAACTAGGTCTATAAGACAGCTGCCCTGCAGATGTTCCAGCGTTGGGTTAAATGTCCTACCCATCAATGTTGGCTTATAGAAATCTGAAGTTCTCACCCCAACTCTAAGCTCTTTAACTTCTCATTCCCCTTTGATTTACTTTAAAACCAAATGATTAAAGGATAATATGGAAAACACATGTAAAATGCTCACTGTTTTCTTTCTTTACTTTTTGAAAAGCACAAAAACAAGAGAGACAGCCAATGGAGAAATACTGAGGCCAACCAGTGGTTTGCACTGAAACTTACCAGGGACACCAGGGAAGTATGCCAGTACATGGATCATGTTTAGAAGAGTCAGATCAAAGACAGAAATATGGAGTGCCAGATACTGGCACCAGCCAGGTTTGAGTGTTCAAAGGGCAGTGTCTAAAGCAATTTTCTTTTCTTGTCCATGTTGCATTTTGTGTTACTGTTCTCATCCAGAAAGTCCTCCAAACTGAAAGGCTTATGTTCTGTGTGAACAAAGATGTAAACCGTCATCACATTTTGAAAATGGAATTTGCAAGTAGCTTTGGATTTAGATTTTATTTTGGGAGTCACTGGTCTCTCAAAAGGTTTAAATCCCTGGCAGTGAAATATTTTGTGTCCTTTGCCCATTTATATGGATTCTCTCTAATCTCATATCACTTGTAATTATTTTTCCCTGATTTTTTCAGACATTCCCTACCAAAGGAATATAGTAGTTGTCTATAATACTATATCTTGGTTCAATGAAGGAATGGTCAAAAGGAACTCTCTGATAAGACGGGGTATGAAGAATTCTGTGGCATACAAGTGGCCTAGACATTGGAGCTGCTAAGATGTTCTAGGGGTCAGGATGATAGCGGGAACCATGTCAAGCCTGTGATCTTTAGATGTTTTGGATGAAGGTATAGATTTCTCTTGGCAGCAACACTTCATGGAGGCTGTAATGGACACTTATATCCAAAATATAAGACTTAGAAAAGCAATTAAGTGTGATAAGTCAGAAAAAAAGAAGCGTGCCTTGATCCTATGTATGAATTTCTACTCTTATCATAGAGTTTCAAACCTCTGAAAGAGTAGAACCACTTTATTTGGCCTTCGTTGTCATATCTTCATTGCATTTCTGCTCTTTAAATATTCTGAAAGGAGCTTCCAAGCCTGGTAAAAAGGACAAATGGTATACATGCTTCTCATTTTTATTCTTGTAATTGCATTCCCCAGGCCATCCACAGGCCGGCACCCAGTCAAAATGTGTCAAATGGCTTAGCAATTATTTTTTGATAGTTCTCAAATGCTAGAGGCCTCCATGATTGGTTCTAGTTGTATCCTTAGTTTTTGATTTGAAGCCAATGTACTTATACTTTCTCATTTTGTTTTCTAGAAAAGGACTGGACTGGCTTTCAAGAAGGGAACATATAGCTAAGATTATACTCCTGCTTAACTACCAGAGCAAGACTCTGGCCTCACATAAATCAGTTGTAACAAGTTCACTTCTGGCTTATGTAGCTGGTTCTAATTCCTATTCCTTTCTATTCTGTGGTTCTATCATTTCTATTACTACCTTTTACTGCAGTTTTCATAATAGACCCCTCTAAATTCAAACATCATTTCCCCTTGTGAAGAAAACACAAAGGCAAGTGCTTGATTCATCCGGCTGTCGGTTCATCAATAAACCTTGCTGTGTGCTTTAGGACAGTTCAAGAAATAGAGCTTCCACTGACCACAGAATTGGATGAGGTGGTTCTTTTGTGCAGAGAGCATGGCCGGCCGTGACCCAAGTCAGCACACTTGCGGAGGGCTTTGCTTGCCATCTCCTTTTACATATGAATGGCCGGGCCACTTACTCACTCATCGGCCTCAAATGGGACACAACAGAGATAAAAACTGTAAAGCAAATAAAAACCAAACAAAGCAAATTGATTTGTTTTGTCTTGTGTTTATATCTCTGGATTGAAGCCATTATAATATTTCTTTTCTTTGTTAATCAACAACTTCCTAAGATCTTTTCATTGTAACCTTTTTAAAAATTCACAACGAGGAGGCAAAGTATATATATATATATTTTGGGGGGGGCAAGGGTTTAAAGCAAAGTTCTTTCTATCCTCTCTGTTCAGACTCCTTATTACTATTTTCACTTGAGTTCATTGAAATCATTGGTAAACAGTTTGGAATAAAATTAGTTAACCATGTTTGTTAAGGGTCATGTCTTGACACAAATTTGTGCATTTTGAAAAAAATATATGAAACGGGTTATCAGTGGAATGGAAGCTTGGGACTCTCCACCAATATTATCATGCTGAATATTTGGAGATATATGTGTATATCTTATCAAATAATTTAGTTGAAGCATCTACTCTTCTGTTACTGATGTATGTCACAGAAAAACAAACAGGAATTAGAAAGAAATCCAACTGACAATAATTACAGGTTGTCTTTCTTTCTTTCTTTCTTTCTTTCTTTCTTTCTTTCTTTCTTTCTTTCTTTCCTTCTTTCTCTCTCTCTCTCTCTCTCTCTCTCTCTCTCTCCCTCCCTCCCTCCCTCCCTCCCTCCCTTCCTTTCTTTCTTTCTTTCTTCTTTCTTTTTTCTGTATTTTAGGGAAGGGTTCACAGGATGTTCAGGGTCTCACTGCTAGATTGGACTGGTAGTGACCCACCTGTTTATAGCCTCCCAAGAGCTAGGATTACAGGTGTGCCCTGCCACTCCCGGTCTCAATTGCTGTCTCAGCGCACCCTGCTGGTGGGGCCGGCATAGCAGGCCCAAGGATCAAACGCTTGCTGGTGCCCCTGCTTGCAGGTGCTTTAATCTGCTGAGCTATCTGGCTGGCTACATTGTTTTCAGTGACTAACGAACATAACATTTTGAATTTTTGCTGTGCTCACTTCTTTTTGCTTGTATGTCTTCTTCATTACAATGCTCAATATTACTGTTGGATAATCTTTCTATCAGTACTTCATGTGGTATGTGGTACGCCTCCTCCTCAGTTCTTCTGAAATTTACTTTCATTGTGTGACAATGCTGGCTCCTACTGGTTGTGGCCCACACGAGAGAATGAATCCTGCCTGCTGCCTGTGGTTGGCATTGTTGTGCAACCTAACATGTCAAAGCAGAAAAGAATAATGGGAAACCAGAGCAAGTGGGCATTAGTAGGAAGTTAGTGTCCTCCGTGGCTCTCTGGAGGCTCACCCAGGTAACTTCATAACCAGGAATTTTACATGATGCTTCCCTTGTTGGTGTGGAAAACGTTAGCAAGGATGCCTCAGGAATTTCAGAGCAACCACATATTTATTACTTGTTTTGAACTTAGGCAGCTCTAGAGGAGGGTGATAGGAAAGCATACTGATTTTGAGGAGACAAAAAAAGTCATCTTTACTTGACTTGAGCAATCAACCTCAAGTTTTCCCCTGTGATTGTAGGGGCTCATAACATACGTGTTGTAAGGACTTAGTGAGTTAGGATAGATTTGGGCTCATTGTTTCTGACAAATCAATCCTGAAAGAACTTAGAACAGAGGCATCAAATCGCTCTTCTCCTCAATTTGCTTTAGAATTTGGTAAGAAGTATTCTTTTTCTGTGACCTTTGTTACGCCTTCCAGTGGCTGAAGA
>PVKA01009936.1:42171-66435 GCA_004027165.1 Ctenomys sociabilis
AAGGAAGAATGAAGGAAGGCCACTCAACTTGGACAAAGTTGGAGATACGTGGCCCTAATGAACTGAAATCTCTCTGTTATAACCAATGACTTTTCAGAGTAATATTATTGGAATAGTAGGACAATTTGTATGGTTTCTCCATTAGCCCCAAAGCCATTTGAATTCTGTTTTAGTTCCTAAGAGTCTCTGTGGGATCGCTGTCCTTATCCCCATTTTTCAGATGATTAACTGAGGTGTGGGAAATGAAAATGGTCTACCCCGGGTCATACGTCTTGCAAAGACCTCCGAGATCTCAGCGGTACTACTAAGTGGATGAGCAGTTGGGAGCTGTGAGTGTCTTGCCACCCCACAGGCCATTCCAAGCTCATCTGTGTATCTAGAGCCATTTGTGACAACTAGCTGTAGAAATACTTAGCGTTGGATCTGTAATAGACTAAAGCCCAGGAAAGGAAAATGGATTAGATATCCACCTCATTCCAGGAGAGTTATATGTGTCTAGTTATAGAAAATGCTCTGGAGCAGCCAAGGTTTAGTTTTTATTTCTCGTCTCCTTGGGGGAAGATAAACTTGAGATTTTTAAAAATATTGTTGACTTTGTTAAATTCTAAACTCCTTCTGCTCATACCAGAAACTTTCCAAGGGCTAAATATGTGCAGTTTAGGCACAGGTTTATAGGACCAAGTGAATCCACTAATATACAGTTGTCCATTTTCCCAGCTGTTAAAAGTGCCGTTTTCCAGGAACTAAATTAAAATCAAAGATGGCCAGGAACTCTTTCCAACCAACTGTGTCTTCCTTGAGCTTAAGAAGGATGTGGCTAAAGAACTGTACAAATATTATTCATCTTTGCTGAGCTTTTTTAGAGTACTCCATTCCTTTTTAATTACCCTGAATTTCATTTTTCTTATTTTAATAATGTATTTTTTCAATTAAAGAGTGGAGTTGATAGTTTAAATCTATATAAAAATTTACGTTTTATACATCCATAAAAGCAAACTAGTGAGAACAGAAATTATTTGTGTATAACTCTATTATCTAGTTGTAAATTGGGTAAACATGTGTGCATAATTGTAGGTTTAAAAATCAAGAACCTATTATTTATAAATATGCTTTATTCACTCAGCCATACATTATGAACAATTTTAACACATCAGTGCTATTATATAGGATCATTTAAATGACATTATGGCATTTACTTAATTTTTATTAGTGTTTTGTTTTCTGATAATATAAATATTGTGATTATTATCAACTTATTAAAAATATGAAATTGTGTCTGATTAATATTCTTAAAGAAGTTTGTGACTATAGTGTAATTTTGTAAGCCTTTGGGAACACATCCTATTTCCATATAGAGTAAGAACCTTTTTAGTTTTTTCCAGGAATGGATTAAAAAATCCCACTTTTTCTATAGCCCAATCCATACTCTTTGTTTCAGTCATTGTTGATATGGTGAGCAAGATACAGTATTTTATTTTTAAATTTTATGTAGCATCAAGAAAGATGAGAATTTGTATTATATTCATTTCTTTTTCATAAATTTTCTGTTTATGTTTAGCATATGTAAGATTTTTATGTGGTCTACATTGCTAATATGAAATGCTATTGACAAAGACATCAATTGTTCTAGTTTTACAAATTATTTCATTTCTGTGCATGTATAAATTTTCTACTTGTTTTAAATTTTAACTGTATTTTGAGTTTCAAAAAGTTTGCATTGTAGGTGGTCAAATCTATTATCACTATATTTTATTTATTTTCTCCTTAACTATTGGCTTAGAGCTTCCTAATGACAATATCAGGAAAATGTTCAAAATGTTTTATACCATATTTAAATGCCAAAATTTAAAGACCCAATCCAAAACTGGGCATCTGAGATGAATATACTCTGCCTACAGGAAGAAATATAAATAGCAAATAAATATTTGAAAAATGTTCAATATTGGTCATTCAAGAAATATAAAGTAAAACTTACTAAAGTTCCATCTCACCCATGAAAGAATGCTACCACCAAAATTCAAATAATAATATATGCTGCTAAGACTGTGGGGAAAAAGAAATACTTTTCTACTGTTGGTGGGAGTGTAGATTACTACAACCACTGTGGAAAGGAATGTGGAGAATACTCAGAAACCTAGGATTAGAGGTTTCATTCAACCCAGCTGTTCATCTGCTGGGTATTTTTATAGAGAAATCGAAAACATCAAACTACCATGATATTCGTTCATTCATTTTTATAGCAGCACAGTTTGTCATAACTAAATCTTGGAAATAACCCAAATGCCCATTAACTGAGGACTGGATAAAAGAGATGTGTGTGATATTTTTGTACATTGGAGTATTATTCAGCTATTAAGAAAGAAAAAATTCAAGACTTTTATTGGTAAATGTATGAAACTAAAGACCACACTCACAAGTGAAATAAACCAGACCTGCATATCTAAACATATTTTCTTCCTAGTGTAAGAGACTGGAAGAGTAAATAAAAGGAAAGAACAACTGGAATGGGGGAATACATACACGCACACACACACACACACACACACACACACACATATATATATGGATAATTGTATGTATATGGAAAATTGTGCTACTAATTTCTATTAGTCTATTGAAAGGAACAGTTAATGCCTAATTGTTTGATCAATTTGCAAAAGGAGAAAGATTTATACGATCTGAAGAGAAACCAGAGTGTGTTTGATCAATTTTGCATGCCTGTATCTGGTAATATCAACAACTTTGAAGACAATAGTATGTAGTATACCAACCACCGCTTATTTCTTATCATCTTGTTTTGAAATTTTGTATCAACCTCTATTCTTTATAAAAGCAATAATGTTTTTTTTTTTTTAAAAAAAAGAATGATTGCTTAGTTAGTCTTTTCATGGCTGACATAAAATGATCAATACCCATAAAGAAAGGTTTATTTGAGTCAATTGGTTGCCTCTAGGGCAGGGTGGCACCTGGAAGAAGTAGATAGTGACAGTAAAAGCAACTGCAGAGGAGAGAAAGGACAAGCCTCTTTCTGTCTCTCCGATGACATGCAGACCACCAGCTCTGGGGCGGGGCTGGGTGGGACCACTCTCACACCTTTAATCCCACAATGTACATGAGTCAGTCATCCTCGGTTACCACTGCAGAGCCCGCATCCCACGACTCACGAGGCCTTCGAGGGACATCTAGACACAAAGCGCAACAGCTGCTCTCGCTCAGATTTAGTTATTTAGTGTACCTAGAGTTTAACTTTATAAATTTCAGTAAGGAAGTTACCATTCTTGCTTACACAGAGCCTAGAACATGAATAACCTGTTAGTCTCATGATTTAACATGAAAATTTTCATATACCATGTTTCATTTGTTTCTAAGCTTTCTGTTTCAGTCTGTTTATTATTATATGTTCACTACCCCATTTTAAAATTGTTACTTTTTTATAATATGATTCAGTGACACACATAACTTTTGTCTTTAGTGTTACGTTTGTCTTTAGTTTGGTATTTATCTTTTTTTTTTTCCCCTTGGATACAAGAAGTATAAATCTTCTTGGATTCCAAGAAGAATAAACTATTATAATGTTTATTCTTCTTGGAAAATTTTGGGATAATTTTTGTCAAAGAAAAGATAAAGAAAGGGCCAGCCAAATAGCTCAGAGGATTAAAGCACCTGCAAGCAGGCGCAGAGGCCAGGGGTTCGATCCATGGGCCTGCAGTGCCAGCCCTACCCCCCAGGGCATGCTGAGATGGTGATGAGACTGGGCAAGGTGGCGCACACCTGTAATCCCAGCACACCTGTAATCCCAGCACACCTGTAATCCCAGCACACCTGTAATCCCAGCACTTGGGAGGCTGTAAACAGGAGAATGACTACGGGTCCGATCTAGTAGTGAGACCCTGAACACCCTATAGACCTTTCCCTAAAATACAGAAAAAGAAAAAGAAAAAAATGTTTCCTTGATAGTTTGCTCTCCTTCATATGTGATATGAATCTCGAGAGAGCTAACATGGCTTCTCTGGACATGTTCCTTACTTGTGATATAAGCTTCTCCACTGCAGGCATTGTCAAAGACTTCATCAGAGCCTTCAAAGTCTCCTCACAGTAGAGATCTCAATGTTCTGGACTCATCGGTGATTTGTGACTACAGGAAATCTATGTGCTTACTCTTACTCCCAGGTAAGTGTAACCTCATCCAGTAAGACATGTGCCTAACAGCAGGGTGTTACACAGAATGTGCACCTTCAAATAAGTAATTTTCCATTTCACTGTCCTTTGTAGATTGCTGTTTATTTTGTACCAATGCCTGTCTGCCCATATGTGCATGGGCATGCATACGTACGTATATAATGTTCCATAGGTATTTTCTGAATCCATAATTTCAAAAACTTATGGAACCTTACATTTTATATAATATTTAATTAATATTTATTTGGCAGATACTATTTCTTTTGCACTTTACCAGAAACTATAAATACATTCCTAAATACTTAAAAGATTTCTCTCTTCAACCTACTCCTCTTGTCATCTGAAGTCTCAATGAAAACTCTATTCTGCCTTTGATATATCTTACATGGAATACTGATTCAGGGTCCTTGGATTGAATTGCAATCCCAACTTTGAAAAAATTAGAATCAGAGTTTAAGTTTGTAAATTGCCCAGGCTGGACTTGAATTTATGATCCTTCTGCCTCAGCCTTCCAGAGTTCTGGGATCATAGGCATGCACTGCCATACTGGTTTGATGTTTCATGTTTTTGTAGCACCTCAATTGCTTTGTGGGCATTGACTTGCCCTGTAAGGAAGGTATTGGGAACGTAACTGTGTTCCTAAGTCATTCACTCCTGAGTAGTTTGCTTGGATAGAAGATGCAACTGTTATTTTACCTCCTGGTTTCTTAAAGGAAATTTCCTCCATTCTGATTCTGCAAATAATTCTCGTAAGATAAAGAGGCAGCAGGGTGAAATAAGTTCTTCATTTACTTTCTAAGATTTCAGGAAAAAAAATCGGCAGATTCACTGTCTGCAACTCCGACACACTCATCTCAGTTACTACTGACACAAGTCCCTTAGCGTGGTGGTATATACAGGAACCATCTTCTCGAGGAGGCTGTGCCTGGGCACATAGCCCCAGCACCACCTAGCTGTCTTTGTCTTGTTCAGGAAACAGCCTCTGCTGGAAGGTAACAAAGGATTCTATGTCTCTTGCACCTGTACAGTAGGTCTTTGCCCAAGGCCACCTATGACAAGTATTGGAATAATTCCAAACACTGCATTATATTATAGTATTTCCTGAATGATCACAGGAATTGACTCATTCCTTGTCTTCCTTTCTCTAGTTATCCTTGAAAACTGGGGTGTGGGAGTCTAACCAGGAAATAGGCTCATAAAATGACCTTCCTACCACCAAGTGAATCACCTGGTCACTTCTGTCTGGAGGACGGCAAGTCCGGTCTGTTAGTTAAATTGGAGTCTGCTCCGATCCTGAAAAAGTGATTTTGGAAGTGAGGCTTTGCTCATCACTTGCGGTGTGGGTTCAGTGGGGCAGATGCAGGGCGCAGTACACTTTGTTTTATCACAGCCAAGGGACTAGAGCAACAAAGACTCCTAAATTGCTGTCTTTCTGGGTTAAAATCTTGCCTTTGGGTTTCTAACGTTCATAAAGGAATTCCTACTTGA
This sequence comes from Ctenomys sociabilis, assembly GCA_004027165.1. NCBI lineage: Eukaryota > Metazoa > Chordata > Mammalia > Rodentia > Ctenomyidae > Ctenomys > Ctenomys sociabilis. The sequence continues at coordinate 47,839 of PVKA01009936.1, forward strand.
TTTCTTGAGCTATGGGCACACTTCAAAAACAGGATTTTTTAAAATTTATTTTTTGTCCCTGCAATCTTCCCATAACCATTGAGAACAAAATAGAGTCAGACTTTTAGAAAAATGTTTCCCTGAAAAATTCTGCCCCATCAGAAAAGCGTGTGTACTTATCTTGAAAAAAAAAACAAAAACAAAAACAAAGCACTTAGATATCAGAACCAAAATAATGTGCTTCACGGTCTTCAATTTTTCCTATTTCACCAAATAGTCAGTATTCATGAATTTATTCTACATAAAGAAAGCAGATACACATATAGTATTAGTAACTATAAAATAGGGCTAAAGGAGAGGGAAAATGTTGCTGAGAATGAATCACTATGGGAAATAAAGGAGAAGGTGGGGAGATAATATCCGAGTAGGATCCAATGTATTTCAAGAGGTTGAGAATCCGAAGGTAGGAGAGTGTTTCACCCTGTGCAATGATGTGGGCTGCACAGGAGTGGGAGAGGACGTGCTGTTTGAGAAGGCTGCTTTCTGATGAGCACTTATGTAAGCAGAGCAACTCCTGGGGAACCCGTGGCAGCCCTGATCTAACAGCAAAATGTACGCATCAAGTCATCTATTGAGTGCAAATCGGATGCAGGTAGCTGTCTCACGACGACACCTTGGCAGCCTCAGACATGAAGAGACCTGAGCCTTGACTGAAATTGAACAGAGCTCCAGGCAGGGAAAAAGCTGCATCCTGGCACAAAAATGTACTTTTCATATTACTTGGAATCTCAGAAGTTTCTTTTTCTTCTATTCTGAGATTAATTCATAGCTCTTGAAAATGAAAAATAAGGTTTCTTAGAATCTACAACACATGGAAGGAAGCCCCCTTTATGGGTCAGTAGAGACCTGCATTATTTGCACTCTGGCTTCCCTTCTTGCTATCATTTCACTAAAAACACAGGTGAAGCAGGGTGGGATGGCTTTTTATGGCACTTCTGGCTTTAAGCTTCTGGAACAGAGAGTCCAGAGACATTCTACCAGCAAAGAATAAATCTACCTCATATTAGCCAGATGTCATTCCTTTATCCATGTGAGCAAGATTTTCTCTATTGTCTTTTCAGTATCTTCATCATGTGGATGTCTGCACAGAGGCACTGCCAACTTCAGATGTCATCTAAAGCTGTCAACTGAATGATGGGACAAGGAGAAAGATGGAGGATTTTTCTGGATTAGCTGCTTGACAATGTAAGTGCTCCATTCAAGTCTGGAAAAAATGTTGAAAGCATGGGCAAAGAAGCAGAATAGGAAAGGGGAAATGTGTTCCCACTCTCTTGGGAATGCAAAGATGTGGCTCCTACCTACCACAGTGATGGTGAGAGACTGAGAAGGCACCAGCCCAGCAAAAAGGAAAAATGAAAGCCAGTGCTCATCGGTCTGTTTGGAGTTCTTTCCTCAGTGAAGCCCCATGGCTGCAGTGAAGGCTTATCTGTCTCATAGAACAAGGAACGGGAGCTCTTCAGTTAGCTGAGGTTTCCATGTCTACTGATGATTAGTTTTGAAGGAGGCACAACAAACTAAGCGCACACATCACCATTACAAAGACTCCTTTAATCTTGGGTGGTCCAAAGGTAGTTTAGGTGGACAACAGAATTTTATATTGCCACAGAGGCATAACTAAAGATACAGAGATGTTTATGTTTTTCAAAATGAATACTGATTTTAAGAGATTTCCAGAAGTTTAGTTTTATTGATATAACATGGAAAGACAACATAATTTCATAAATTCTTATTTTATGACAATTTAAGGTTTGCCCATTATAATGCATGGGGAATTGCGGTATATCAGTTTGACTCGAGTAAGAACTTTAGCAGATTAGGGAGTGCTGGGTGTTCCATGCATAGCTAACACGTAAGTCAGCAGAATGAGAGGGTGAGGATCCGGGCTTGGTGTGGGAAGAACCAAGCAATAGGCTTGTGGCTGGGACAGAACAAAAAGATAAAGGAAAGTTGGGAAGTTTTCTAGAGAAGCTCTGGTCTTTGCCTATCCCTGTGGACATTGGTCTCTAATCCCTGCAGCCTTATAGTGCAGACTCCTCAACCCTCCCACACAGACTCTTTAGCCTTCCATTGCAGTCACACTTGTGATTCTGACCTGAGTTTCCAGCCTTCTGATGGCTCCAGCCCACTGCATCCCAGTGTGCAGAGAGACATTGTGGATTCTGCTGTCTTTGAGCCGTCAAGTGTCTTCTGGGATTCCTGTGCTTCTTCTTCCTACCTAATCAATACATTATACAATCATACATATAATTAATATTGAATCTTTCTTCAAGAGAGCTTTAAGATGCCAGTTAATTGCTCCTATAATTCTGAAAACATTTCAAATGCTATGGGATAAAGCAAAGTGAATACAGAAATGTCTGAGTTGTTTATGCCTTGATTAAGAGAACTAACCAAAAAATATTGTTGCATCTGACAAAATGTAGTATTAAATTTCTATCACTTGTATGTACTTACCAATTTTTTTTTACTTACCGATTTCTATGTCAGCTCTCTGTGTTCCATTTCATAGATAAGTTGGCAGAGATGAGAGACAGAACCTAAACTAAGCAGCTATCAGGTGGAAAAGGTATGACTTAAATACGGATTGTCACTCTGGACACCATGCTGTTTCTCTACAAGATCGGAAACTAACTTTGAGTTTTTATTTCTTCAAAGGTTTTCAGCTGAGGTTTGAAAAATACAAGAACAATTTCTTCAGGAGAGAGGATTTTGGGGTAAGTATGTAGACACTAAAAGTAATCATTTTCTATTTATTTTGCTTTTTCACCTTTCCAGTCTTCTCTTCTATTTTCATCATTATCACCATCACCATCCTTCTCACCCTCACACCTCCCCATCAAACTGAGCTTGCACATGGGACAGAGGTTCTGTGGAAAGGGAGTGATCACTTTATGCCTCCTCCCTCTTTGTTTATTTGAGCTAAAATGTATCTAGTTATCATAACTGCAGAAGAAAAATTATGTTTCTTTATTGTCTCCATGAAATAATCCTCTTTCTCTTTATTCTTTATATTTTTCCCACTTTATCAGCTATCTCCCAATACCTGACCACAGAAATTCCAAAGCAGCTATGTTCTGGGACAAAACAACTGTGTACCTCCCTGTTTGGCCACCACCCTTGCATACCAGAGATGGACAGGCTGTTCTGATCTTCCTCTGCCTAAGAATTTTTAGTAAACCACCTTCGCAGGCTTCATTCCAAGGTTACACATCAGGCTGAGGCATCAGTAATATGGAAAGATGGATTTGTTAAATTTCAGTTCAGAAACAGAAACCAGTCTACTTTGCCCATCATGGTAGCGAGCTCACTCCCCACTCCAGGCCCATGCACACAATCACTCTCAGCTGAATCAACAAAGAGATTTAATTTAAAACCCTACCTCTGAGCTCATAGCTTCTCAACTTCAGGAAGTCTTCTATAGCAAGCCAGGAGTGAGGTGGGAATTCTGCCAGGCTATGTGATTGCATCCTCCTCAGAGCTGAGGTTTCTACTCCAGTCCATGCTAAACAGCACCAACAAGCCATGGAACAAAGATGGATACCATGCAGAGAATAGAAATTCAAGTCTTTCAGAGATCACTGAAAGCTAAAAACAGTAACAACAATGAAAACAAAAGGTACTTTAAATTAACTCTAGTGTTTCAGCGAACTGGTAGCTGTGGCAAGGTAGTCATTAGGCATCTCAAGAGAGGTTCAAGAACTCTGCTCTTGAGTACCTGGTGGGCCTACCAGTGGTGGGGGCCCACCAGGTACTTTGCAGGACAGAGGCACTCATTCCTCCAGCCGCTGGAAGAGGTGGGTGCAGCTCAGTGCTCTCAGTTCATTCTGCTCTTGGCCAAGGTCATTCCTCTTCCTAGAGGCAAACCACACCCAATGGCTTGCTGGTGTGCTTCCAGGCAGGCCTGCTTTGGAGGGCCATCCCAGCAACAGGGCTCCCAGTGTGGTCTCTGGGGTCTCTTATAGCCCGTGTGTCACATATCTGTCCCTTTCTGCCCAACCCTCAAAGCAACCTCTATGAAGCTCCCAAAGCAATCTCAAAGCCTCAGAGTCTGTTCTTTTGGGTCTTGATCTGCCATAGATTCATCAAAACTTGCTGGATTAAGTTGGAGTAAGACCTGGATACCTGCCACAGCTATTTTCCAGGATCTATAAGACAAAGCAGTGCCATCAAGAATCCTTAGGACTCCATTAGAATGATGCAAGCTCAGTTTCTCTCCAGAACAACCAGCAGAGGTGAGAAGCCCCACCAGGTACCCTGGCATTGTTGATTTCCTACCAGTTCCTTTAAATGGGAATCATTGTGATCAACAGTTTTAGGGAGTCAGAGAACGCGCCCTCATTAATATCTCCAGAATAGTAATTAGGCAAGCTAAAAATGGAAAATGATCCTCTCATCCAAACATATGGCTGCTATGTGCCTGTGATAGTCATCTCAGAAAGTTCTTTTAGATAAAAACAACATATTGATAAAATTGTGTCCCTAAGCCACTTACCTTTATGTTTCTGAGAATTTGAGTAGGATGCCGCGAAAGCTGTCATTTACTGAAAAATGACTTATGCCAGTAGCTATGCTAAGGACTTCATATGCATCACTAAACTTAATGTTGGAAGCACGTTGTGAAAGTGTTATTATTTCTCCTGTTTTGCAAATTTGGGAACCAAGGTCAGAAAGGCTGCGTAATTTGCATAACACACACTGCTCTAGGACTGAACTGAGATTTGAAGCTAGATATGTTAGGCCTTTGGGCCACTGCATTTAATTTTCCCTACCCCAGCCATTAGCAATTCTTGAAATGCTTTTTGTCCACTATACTACAATTCTTAAACACTATATTTTAAAAGCTATTGCTGAGAAATATGCTTGTCATAAAGACTGGTTTTCAGACTAGAAGGATGTAGGTAAATGCTCTCCTTACTTATTTCATGCTCTGCACCTGCTTTTGTCAATATCTTACCCTGGGTTTGAGTTTGCGGAGAACTGCATAAATTCTAGCCAGATCACCAGAAACATGACTGAAGTCTTGTACCTTCCGCCCTAGCCCCTAAATCTTTATTATGCCAGCAGCAAAAGATCAGTTCAAGTCTCTCACAAATACTCACGTTTCAGGTGACGTGAATTCTTAGTCATTCAGGGTTGATTTCTTATGTTACAGCATTTGTAGCTTTAAAATTCTTCTTAGCCTCTGTGGTGCCGTATTACACAGCTGACTGAAGGTAGGAAGTTTAAGAATACTTTTTGGTTAGTGCATGGTTGTTAATAAAGAATAGTGATGTTTGCTTTTTTGGGAAATGGAACATGCATGTGATATACCTTTGTCATTTGAAACTGCTTTACCCCTCCTTACTTTTCCTTTCCCCTCCCCAATCTCTTTCCTCATCACCAAGACTTTTATTTTCTAGGTGTTTTTAAACCATGAGTTGGGGGGATATTGGTGAGCAAAACCTTCTTTTCTAAGTTTGGTAATCTCTATTCACAGGTGTGATTCTTTTTCGTCCAATAAGAATTCAGTCTATTCATTTGCAATTATGAAGCTTCCCGTGTCTAAATGATGCGCTAACGGCAGGTTATCCAGTAGGCAAGTAGATCAGCAAAGTAAGTACGTGTGTCTGCTTTTCCAGAGCGTCAGGAAGAGTCCTGCCAATGGGTTAACTCAGGTGGATTCATCACACATCCCGCCGTGCGCTTCTGTGGGGGAACTCACCTTATTTCAGGGAATGATCACAGCCTCGAACTGAAAGGCGCGCTCGGGGAGCGGGAGCAGAGGGAGGCGGTGACACAATCTCTACCTTCCTTTCTGTGATAGCCTTGGAAGGAAGGCATGATCAGTAAGATGGAAAGGAATAATGTGCAGGGGCTGCTATTTTTATTAGGGAATTATATTAACATATGAATCTTCAATTTTGACAAACATACTTCTCGACGTATAGAACATTTATCCCACCCTAGAAAACTCCCTTACGCCGGACCCTGGAAAGCCGACCTCTGTTCTTGTTTGTGTCCCCCCCCCCACGCTAGCTTTGCCTGCCTGCCTGTTACCACACCTCATGGACAGTAGGTGGAATCCCCCAGTATTCTCGCAGGATTGACCTTCCTGCCCCTGCAGCGCGTTGCCCTTGAGATTCGTAACGTGTTCTCGCATGTGTCAGTGCCTCATCTCTCCAGCTTTGTTGAGTCATATTCCATTGCATAAACACACCTAATAGTTTGTTTACCCATCTGCCTGTTAATGGACATCTGCTGCTTTTAGCCTTTGGCTATTACGAAGAAAGCTGGAATGAACACTCTCGCACAAGTCGCTTCGTGGACATGTGTTTTCATTTCTTTTGGATGAACACCGAGGAGAAGAATTGTAAGATCATAAGTAATGTTTGACATTTGCAGGGAACTTTAGCTGTTCCAGCGCTGTCTCATCGCGGTTTCAGTTGGCATGTCCCTGACGACGGATGCCGCCGAGAGTCTTTACATCTTTTGCGAAATGTCCATCGACGTCATTTGCCCACTTTGTCAGGCTAGTTTTTACAAAATGATTTAATTGAATCTAAAATAACTTTTGTTGACATATAATAATTGTGTGTATTTATGAGGTAAAAAGGATAGTTTAATCCATGTGTGAACTGGATAACAGCAACAATTAATCAGGATAATATTAAGATTTTAAACAGCAACACAATAAAAAAACCCTTTTACCTGGTTTATTGTAGCAGTTCCTTACAGAGAATAAATACATATATCCATATATCCTTTGTTCAATATATATACTTTTAGTATTTTATTTTATATCCTCCCCTTATGTTTACCCCTTCACTTTATGCTTTATTCCACTTACCTGGAGATTACTAAACAGATAGAAGATAGAAAGGCAGATAGACAGACAGATGGTAGACTACTCTTACTACAGTATGTCTTCAAGTAGGATCAACAGCTCTGTGTGTGAATGGCTCAAACTCCCAAACACAAGGCTTTTAATTTTACTTCAAACATATACCTTGAAGTAAATTAGGAAAGCCTAACATTACATATTTATCCTTTCATTAGCCATTTCAGATTATTTCAACATATTTTGTTTATTAAGTTTTCTGCTTTCAGATTGGAATCATTTTACTTCAGTAAAATGAAGTACTTGGTCTGCTGATGACAGTTTCTCTCAGTTTTTATAAAATGCCTTTACTTCGTCTTTGCTCTGACAGACATCATTACTGTTTTACCTGAAAAGTAAGCCATTATTTTATTGATGTACGTCTGTATATCATTCATCTGATTCTTGGATATTTTTTCTCTTTGCATTTAAGAACTTGCCACTATATTTAATATTTGAAAGGCAGATAGATAGACAGATAGTAGACTATTCTTACTACAGCATGTCTTCAAGTAGCATCAACAGCTCTGTGTGTGAGTGGCTCAAACTCCCAAACACAAGGCTTTTAATTTTACTTTAAACATATACCTTGAAGTAAATTAGGAAGTAAATTACTCCACCATGTTGTTCCCTGTCCCATTCCTGTCCTTCTGAGGCTCTGAAGATACACCTGGAGACAATGTAGTCTACTCACTTAGGCTCTGCTCATTTTGGGCCATTCTTCATATGCTAAATCCAACATCAGGCACATGCAGAAAGTTTCTGAAGATAGCTGCTATTCTTGAGTATGAGACATGCTGCTCCAGATGCCACAATACCCAGTGATGCCAGGCTATGTTTTTTTAAATGTATTTGACACAGAATGTCACTAAGCATCTCAGAGTCATAGAGATCCTCCTGTTTTCAGCTTACCCAGCACTGGGATTACAGGTGTGTGTCACCACATCCAGTCTTGGTGGCCAGCTCAGTGCTACATGTGATGCTTGGGACTGAACCCTGGTCCCTGCACTTGCCTAAGCAAGTGCTTAGTCCACTGATCCATCGCACTGGCCCTTCCAGGCTATCTTTTTTTCTCACTTAAAGAATTGGCCAGGATGCCTGATGAAAGCTCTGAAGTTTTTGATAAAGGGACATCATGTTACAATCAACTATATTTTTAACTTAAAAAATATCTAAAATGAAGAAAGAGAAGAAGAAAAGAGAAAAGAGAAGAGCGAGGTACTTCTCACAAGCAGGACAGAACTCTGCAAAAATAAGAGGGCAGAGGAGCAGCAAGATCACAGGGGTGGTGACGCTCTCAGCTGTATCCCTTGGAAGTTGTTAGACCCAACACATCCAGGCTGTGCTACACAGGCCATATCCTTTTGATCAGCTTCCCTCCTGGCTCAGGCTCCCTCCTGCCTTTCAGCCAGCTTGCTATGGTCTACTCTTTAGTCCCTGGACCATCTTATCTCTTTGCCTGTTTCACAATACTTGCTAAAACCAATTATTTTAGAAAATATGGCAATAACTCTGGATTATGATTTTCTTTTCCCCAAAGGTTGTTGTTTTTGTTTTATAGATTTTGTTGTAATAACTTTTCTTATTTATGCCCATGAGTTATATAGACTGATTAGTTTCATTCTGAGAGAACAACATATGTATGCCACAAACTTAAGGCATTTTTATCCTCAGTCCCCTCCTTTGTCCTCCTCTACCCTTTCTTCATGATTCCTTTCTCGGCTCTAATAGTCACCCTGTTCTCTCTCTCTCTCTCTCTCTCTCTCTCTCTCTCTCTCTCTCTCTCTCTCTCTCTCTCTCTGTCTCTCTCTCTCTCCTTTCCTTTTATAAAATGAAAAAATAAGTTGGGATTCCACATACAATTGAAAAACTTTCACTCCTATTGTTTTCTTGGTTAGTTGCCTAGACTTATTTTGCAAAACTGTCTCCCTAGGATGTTAGGAATTTCTCTTTTTTCTATTTGTATTTCCCTCTTATTTTTCCTGTGCTGCCCTGGACCAGTCAGTGTGGTGGTCAGCTAGTGACTGATGACAGGTGGCTTTCATACCCCTCCAGTCACTGCACTGTAGCTTTTGCTTCTGCTGTTGAATCTGAGTGTGCATTTGGAGCAAGTTCAAAGTTCAGTCAGGTTTTAGGTCTGTCTTGAACTCTTTTGGAATCCTCACACATGTATGCAGTGTGCCAGCCAATAGAATTTTCTCTTCTCTCCTTTCCTGTCAAGTGTCTAGCCAGGCTGCTCAGTTGCTGCTCACCTCAGCTGTATCTGAGGCTGTGGGACACGAGATACTTTTACTGACAGCCCCTCTGGACACAGAAAACCCCTTTAGCAATGCAGTTGTGGGTTTTCATGGCTTGATCTGCTCTGGAAAAACTGCCATTTAGGAAAGTGCTTATGCTGCTGGGCTCCAGCCCCAGTTAAAGCTAACATTCAGATATCTCAGCTGGAGGGATGATGAAGACTGTATGAGGCGAGAAAGCCTGGACTCCCTTATGAATATTTATCTGTTGTTTAAGGTAAAGTACAGTGCTTCTCAACTATTTTTTTATCTTTTTAATTTGGTTTCCAAAACCCTGAAGTGGCTATTTTTGATAATTTTATCTAAGTTTTTAATTGCATTGTGAAAGGATTTACTAGTTTGCTATGGTCAGACATCCTGCCTTGAGATATTTTCACAATGCACTGGAAAGGCAGGCAAATTCAATGGCTAGAGCATGAGGGAGTTACCAGGAACAATATTCCTTCTGTTCTATAAGCTTGTAATAGAACCACCACCCTGTGGGTTCAAGTAAATGTTCCTGTGTAGAGTTGCTTCAAACCATCTTGAAGATGGGAACATCCTTAATAATATCAATAATTATTGTGTCCGAGTAAGTAAAGAAAAATAGTACTATATAATTATTCACTGCAATATATGTAATTACTAACATATTATCTAAGCCAAGAAAATCTTACTCTTACCATGACACTGGTTGTAGGCCCTAGAAGTCTATCAGTATTGAGTTTTGATATGGCACTTAATAAATTGGTGTCATTCTAACAAATACATTGTAAAATGTCAGTAGATATCATAGAGCTCAGATCCTCTTTTCTATATGAGGGAAGGGACATAGAGAAATTATCCCTTCAGCTTCTGCTCAAAGGCTGTAAACACTTTACTAGAATCTCAAATTCCCTTAATTGGAAGCAAAGCTCTTTCTTTCAATAAGAAGCGAGGAGATGTTGTGCATATGTACAAGGTGATTACTTTCCAACAGTTGGTGTTTTGGCTGGAATATAGCCAGCTCAACCTGTGTGAACAGAGGAGTTTTTGAGGTGCTGAAGGCCCAGGGCTTGAAGGGCAGGGAGGGAGAAAGGACACTCCTGATCATCCAGAAGCTGCAGTTGTGTTTCAGGTAGCTCCTCCAACCTCTCTCATTGCCTTGTGTCACTCTCTGCACACTATTAGCCAGGCTCTGGCAAGAGAGTGACAGGTCAAAACCTCCAAGTCACCATGTGAATCTCCACAGTGTAGGGAAAGCCTGCCTGAGGCCAATGGTACTAAACATACCCTTGGCTATGGAGAAGAGCATCAGTCACTCCTTATGACTACCTCAGTTAGATGGAAGAGCAGAGTCAGAGTTGTCTAAAAGCCTGACTAATTTTCTCAAAACTGTCTTACTTGTTTGGTCCCTCACATCCTGTAACAGTGGCAGGTGACCCACAGTGGACTATTTGTATCATTGAAAGTTCTAAAAAGTTTGCCACTACTGTCTTACACCTTTTTTTGTTTATTACTCTAAAGCAGTATTCTAAGAAGGCAGGAAAGGAGACGGTTGTATGTTGAGAAGAAACAGGCTCTTTAACTGATAGAGATGAAGTAAGAATGTATAAAGGAATGGAAATGTACACAAAAAAAGAAGTCCATAATTTCTTGCTGTGTGACATGAGCCACTGGGCAAACTGTGCTGCTTAAGTTAATCCAGATGCCTTAAGCCAAAGAATAGAGCTATAAAGTTCTTCCAGGCAGGAACCTACCTGGAATTATGGGTAAGTCTTGCTTCCTAAATGCCTCCTGACTCCATTTGAGGAAACTCTTTCAATATTGCTTTCCTTGTCATTGCCTTTCAATTTCCCATTTGTGTATTTTGTCTCCACCACCCTTCAGCATGGAATACGCTGGCATTTCGTCTTCTTTGACTTTATCTTTCTGTGCATCCCCTATTTGTCTTCAGGTCCTTTTAACATCTCCCTTGAGTTCATCAGGCTGACCTTGCCTGTGCTTCAAATAAAGTACCAAGCGTACTGGTAACTCTTTAGTGTAGTGTCTCTTATTCACGAGTGTTTTGAAAATCTTGCTCAGGCTGTGTTCCAAACCAGGTAAATAAAAATCTCTGGTGTTGAGATACAGATAGTCATTGCTGAGAAACAGTTCTCTCATGGAAAGTAATACCATTGTGCAGCACACCAATATTTGTCTTTGCTTTTTTATCTTACATCAATACTTACCACACATCTGAGGGATACATTAGATTATTAATTGGCTGAAACTATAGCAAAACAAAAACTGAATTATATTACAGTCTCCAGTATGTAAATACTTCTGAGGTCATGTTGGCAGGATGCCTGCAGGGCCCTCAGATCTGTGAGCTGTGTTGGTGCCTCATAGCCCTAAGGGAGGCCCACCTCAAGAGAGCAAACAAGAATAAAAGCAAACCAACCTGTAGACATTAAGTTTGTCAGATTTCAAAGACGTAAGCTATTATGTAAAATCCAGTGACACATTATTACAAATATTTATCTTCACTTTTATCTTCTGGAGTCTTTGTTTTCATTGAAACAATGAAGAGCTTTCAACTTCTATTGAAAGAGAAAAGGAAAGTGGTAAGTCTTTCATTACCTTTTCCAGTGCTTTCTTTGTGAAGGAAGATTTCTAACCCTTGCTCTTGTGAATTGACATATTTGTCTCTACTTCAAGCTTTTTGGAGAAATATACATTTCTCTGACCTCACAGCAGCTTCCTATAGGCCATATATAGTAAATGGGTGACACATCAGCAAGTATTTGCTTGGAATGTTTGTTGAATCCCAAACTTGTACAACTCAACTTTTGAATTCTCTCAAAGACCAGGTCTTTGTCATGTCAATCATAGCAGCAGAGAATTGCACTGGCCTTCCCCATCCTTGTTTGCAGGCTTCAGTTAACTATGCTAGTCAGGTATCCCTGAAGGGAAGATAGACTAGCAGGCCACAGCTCAGCCCGGATAGTTATGTGTGGAAGTGCTCAGCTTTTAGGAGAATTCTCAGGATACTGGTTTCTCCAGGGTCGTTTCTGAAAGAGTTCCTGGGTGATCATACAGTTCACACGGCTTGAGGACTTTTACTCATATATTGAATGTTTGTAAGTCTCTGGAATATTCAGGGAATGGGACTGGATGCACAATATAATGTAAGATACTAGTTTTTCTTCTAGAAATTTCCATCCCTGGAGGAAAAGATTCTTTGCAATTATTAAACACCTATATGTTAGAGGTTTTTTAAGTTGACAGTGGAGAAAGCAGCATTTGAGTTGGGCCTGACTTGTACAGAATTTCCCTTGACAGAGTTGAGTGAATAAATATTGTACATGGTAGCAGAATGCTATAGTTCAACTCAAATCTGAAGTGCAGAGTTGGAAACTGGAACTGTGGTACTGACTTCTGCACATTTGTTCAGGTGCTAGCCAGTGTCCTGAGAGCCGGAAAGCTTTCAACTTGGATATGCTGTAGGCTGTCCCAGCAAGCCACTGAGAAGAGGGTGACGTGAAGCTGAGTGGCAGCGTACAGAATGGCACAGTAGGACACAGAGTTCCTTCCATTTGTTACATAGTCTTTAAAGAAGGTCCTGCTTGCCATTTGGCCTAGATTAATTTTTTTTTTGAACTCTATACCTAATTGGGGGCTGAAGGCAACTTGGGCATTTGCTGTTTTATGAAATTGCTCTTTTTCCTAAAGAAGAAAGTATAATTTGGATGTAGCTCTGTTGGGATCTGTTGGTCTTACTGCCAGTGTTTCTACCCCAGGAGACATAGTGTCAGGAATAAGATAGACAAGAAGAGTAAAGCTGGGCTATGTGATCAGTAGTGTGCTGGATGAGCAAGACTGTGCCAGCACAGTGAAGCCTGCATTTATTTATACCTTTTACATGTGACACAAGGTTGCCTAGTGACTAGTAGCTGACATTAGCCAGTCAGGATGCTTACCTCAGGACTGGGGTAGCTTGTTTGCTTTAGGCTTAGTCCCACCTACGCACTTTTGATGGATTTTCCACCTTCCTCAGCTCCCTACATATCCCCCTGTTGTTTTGTTTTGTCACAGATGGGTCTTCCATTGCAGTTAGAGAAGCTGTATTTGGAGAACTCTTTAGAGGACCTTTTCACACTTCATGTCAGATTGTAGGTACTGGAATTCAGCAATGTAACCCCACATAGTTCTATAGCCCATAATAATAGTAAGTTATCAGCACAGTTGGTAATTGTCAGAAGTTGTTGACTTGAACCTTTTGCAGTATAGCATGGTTACACTTCATGGTGACACTTTCCTGCTAGGTGGTTAAGACCAACTTAAAGCAAGATCTGTATAACTACAAACATAACTTTTGCTTTGTTACTAGTTAAATCTCCTCAGGATTTGCCTTGGAACCATGGACAGTGCCTCTTAAGATCTTCTGTCAGTGTCAGCTATCTGGATGAGTCACAGCCATTGCTTGATCAATTTGCTGTGCAAGCTTGAGAGATTCTTTTCTCTCTAGGTAACTCTACTTAGGCATACTATATATTGTTGATCATTTTCCTCTGTGGCCCCATAATCTCCTTGATCAGAAAATTTGGGACACTGGAGTTCAGGATATCACAGCAGAGGTTCTCTTATATCCTGAGTCCTCACTGACCTTGAAGGCTAGGGCCAAAATATTGGATATCCTATTAGCCCATCTATCTCTCTGATTTTTGGTCTGCAAACTTTAGTTGTTAGACATGGAGAAGAGAAGCTTAATGACATTATTACCCTGCAAAAGAGACCATTAAGCTTAACGTTACTATCTACATGAATATCAAACACCTTAGACATAATAAAGGAACTGTTGTTTTCTACCAACCATGGATATTCTAATATTTAAATCCCTACAAAATGTTAAAAACAACAATCACACATTTTTACATAGAACTTTAGAAAGTAAACCATATACAGCATTGTGGCAGGGCAATCCTGTGACTAAGTAACATGCTTACATTTTCATTTTGACCTAACATACCCCTTTTAACCAATCTTCTCAATCTAAAACATAAGCATTTTTTACCTAACTAATTATGCTTAAATGGGATATACATTACAATGCTTTTGGTTTCTCTTCTCACCTTTTCTTTTGAATTTGAAAGAAAGTTGTATTACAATAAGCAATCTTTGTTTAACATTTTAGAAAATGTGTACACTTGGAATCATAGATACACTTAAGATGCCATGAAATTAACAATAATGAGTTTTCATACACATGTGTAAACTTTTGTTTCTTAACTTAGTTGAATACCAAAACCATTTTTAGGAGAAAACCCAATTGTAATTTTTCTGAAAGACTTTTACCTTTAAACCAGTGACCAATTTATTGAGGGTATCTCCTAAGAGACTATAGAGATTATTGGGTGCTCCTCATTAATGAGCAAAAAGGTTGGTCACATCTCTTATGAATCAATTTGACTCCGCTCTGAATAATTTGTCCCTGTTTATTGAATTTTTGTTTAATTAACTTAATAATAATTTTGATAAACTGTGTATAAAGCAATTTTGATATCACTTAGAACAGCTTATAGCTTAATAAAAAGCATGCTTTTAAGTCTATACTCCAAATTGTAGTATTATGAATTAATGATCAACAAATTAAAGCAAAAAATAAAAAGGAATCAGCTATTCACAGAATGATACATACATAGACAAATACACCATACACGCAAATAACCATCTTTACAAAATTATGAGTGCACTCAACTATATATTTCTGGCCAGATTAACTTATAATAACTCTATTTTTTTGAAATTTATAATTGTAAGTAAACTAGTAAGCTTTTGTTATTTGTCAATAAGTAGAGATCTCTTATCAGAAAAATTTGGAAGGAATTCTTTTATCTTTAAGTAATATGTATATTTTTCTTAATACTGATAAAATTTAGCTGAGTTATCTTTATATATGGTAAATATATAAAAGATGGTAAATCTGTTGAGATGTTAGATTTCCAATTTGTCAGTTTCTTTAAAAGGCTCTATGTTGGATTCGGTCTCTTTGTTGTTAACTTCTTCTTCAGATCTGGTTTCATGGTACAGCCTGACAGTGTGCTCTAGTACCCAAATAGGTCATTCAGCTTTTTCTGGAACAGCATAAGTATACCTTCTCCCCTAGGTTAGTAGTGGACTGGGTTCATTCCATTGTCTAGTACAGAGATCTCTCCAAAGAACTCTTCCTAATGTTTTTAGATATATTTGATGGAATTGTCTTTCTGCTGCCATACTTCCATCTTCTGTAGAATTTTTTTTTTTCTTTTTTTTTTTTTGTTTGGTGGAACCAGGGATCAAACTCAGGCCCTTGTGCTTGCCAGGGAAGTGCTTATTCCACTGAGCCATCTCCCCAGGCCTTTTGTAGAATTTAAAAAGATAATAGTGTTTTATACATCAAAAACATTGTTTAAAAATTTCCCAGGCCTATGCTTGAGTCAAATATGACAGTCTGTGCAAGGTAGAAGCATTTTAATGAAAAGTGGCAAGAGATGCAGAAGCTTGCTGAATAGCGTCTGCGGGAGAACAGTTTTGTGTGAAGTATGTGGCGTATGCAGCCATAGTAAAAAGCCCTGAGGTTGCCGAAGAACCCCAGCTGGCATATATTGGGTTGGGAAAATAAAAATGTTAGCAAAGATGGGTCAACTCGAGAGGGCCTGATTAACTTGATATTCAAAGCAGACTTAGCCTCTGGTATAAGTGCTCCTTTCAGAAATAGGAGTCTCTCTTGAGAATGTCAAAGAAAGGACTTAACTCATGAGTAGTTAGTTTAAGAGCTGGGCAGAGCCAATTAATGTTACCAAGTACAGTCTGAAAAATCATTTAGAGTCGCAAAATGTCTAAGTGAATCTGTGCAGTTTGGAGCACAATTTGCCTCTGGTGAATGAGGTGTCCCAAATATGAAAAGGACCCCTTTGGAGGCCACCATTAGGCCTTTATTATTTAACTGGCATGTCAAAATCAAGCTACTGCTCAAACTGCACTGCTTTTAGGTTGTACTCCAAAACTCTATGTTTGTAAAATATTAAAGTCTCTTTTTCATGTATATACTAATTCTAATTTAGGGTTGTAAAACAAGCAATCAACCTTGCTAGGAATTACAGGAATTTTTAAGACTATCCTCATTACTTTAAATCTTCCATAATTTTTTAAACAAATTGTTTTTATCTTTAGAATGGAAATAGCTTTTGTAATCTAATCACGTTAAGGGGAAAATATAAAAGCTTTTCTTTTAGTTTCAATTGTAATGGATAGAGACAACCACTCTACTTCCTGCTTCTCTGCTAAGCTCTATTCCTGGACTGGACCAATCCTTTTGTATCTCTCTAGGTAGTCAACATAGTTGCCTTACACAGAGGCCATCCATACTTGCATTTGACTGCTGCAGGCTAGTAAGATTCCCAATGTACCCTGAGGCATAGGCCCATAGACTCCAGTAGGAATAATCTGGGGCCCTAAATCAGGAGTCAATAGGAATCTGGAGGAGGAGCTGACATCCAAGCCTCCGCTATCAGTTGTTGCTCCCCAAAGTGCAAAGACACTTGTGGTCGGGGAGGGGAAAGTGCCCCCATTGTTTGATGGGGCCGAGGTGGGACCCATTTGGAAGTTTCCCTGAGTGGGTCTGCCTTATGCATCAGTTTTAGATCTACAGTCATATTCACAAAGGTACCATCATCTACATCTAGTACATGGACAGTGAAGTTTTATTAAAGAGATAGATAAAGGCCGTGTTCTCTTTGTTACAGCAGAACAGTTTTGGGCTAAATGTCTCTTATCCCTACAACCGAAAAAAAAAAAAAAACCTTACTTTTCCCCCTCTTTTAGACTGTGGATGAATAACCTGAGTGATAGCCACGGCCAAGGTGGCCCCCTGTACATACATAGAGCCATATCCATATGAGGAGCCAATATCCACACAAATGTTCTTCACTCTAGGAAGTATAACCTGCTTTTTTTCTGGGCTCTTGAAGTCTCTTTACACCATTTATTCACATTTTCAAAGGCCAATTGTTGAAGTATTAATTTGCTAACTCCTGTGTTATTGATAATCCCTTCAGTAGCTTGCAACAACTGCAGCAAAATCTGGAAAGGTGCATCAGGATGTAGCCTAATAGAAGCCTAGTTAAAGAATGTTTCACTCTTACAGAGGAGTTCCCCTCCAGGCCCTAATTGCAGCTATCTTAGTTTGCTCATACATTTGCCATGCAAAGGTAAGTTGATTGTTTGCTGTAGAAAAGCACCCTTTGCAATTAGCAAATCTTTTGTAATGGCTAAATTGTGAATTTCACACTTCTAGCTGCTTGTTCCCTGCAATATTCAGTGAAATTTTAGTTATTTCTTTCCAATCATTTGGGATCCTAGTCTGTAGTCTTAGCATTTCTACTAAACTCAAGGTAAAGGGAGCAGTAGGGCCATAAGTAGCAACCTTTTAATGTTTTAAAAGGTATGGATTCATGAAGACTTACAACTTGTCCTGGGTTATCAGGGATTGGAACTTTAGAAACAGGGCAAAGATGTTGAAAACCCTCCAAGGACTCCCCCGCCCATCTGGCTGTCTTCAAGGCCAATTAATTACAAGGGAGAGAAAGAAATTGGTTCTACTTCCCTTGAGGCTGAAGCTCTGGTCTGTGACTCAGCGACATTTCCTGGAGTTGCCATGGCCAGGACTATGGCTTATGGCTCCTTAAAACTCATTAAATATTTCATTTTTGCCCAGGTTTTAACCATAGACATTAACTTGAGTCTAACAAATTTGCGATGCCAGCAATGTGCAGAGCCAGTGCCGAGGCCACAGGACACCACAGTCGTGACCCACCTAATTAGCACCAGGCACACAGGACTGTAGTTGGTGGTATGCAGCAAACTCTGTGGCTAGATGGGGCAAACAGATGTGCAGGCAGCTGGGGAATCCCAGTTGGGTCTGCCTGAGACCTGAATGAGGGGGGCCTCCTGGAGTCCAGTTTATCCCCCGCCCCACGTGGCCCAGTGCCACTTGGAACCAACTACTTGCAATTTAAAAGAACTTTTTCTTTTCTTATCTAATTAAGCAAAGCTAGAGGGTTTAAACCCTATCTGCTGAACTTTCACTTTACCCTCCTTCTCCTGTTTGCAACTTGATTTTAAAACAGTACTCCACGCTAAGTCCTTTATGGTGGTCTTAGAAAGAAGCACAAACACAAAAAACAAGAAAACAAAAAACAAGTCTATACACATCTATAAACATCTGCTGTCCTTGAAACTCTGTTTCCCATTTGTAACTCAGTCGAATGTTTCCTTAGGCTTCTCTTAAGCCTTTTTCTCTCTTTGTGCTCCTGTATCTCTCTGGCCCTAGTGAGCCTGCTCCTGGAGCTAGTGATCCCCTCCTGCTCCTGCTGAGCCCCTCCTGGCCCTGGTGAGCCCCTCCTGGCCCTGCTGAGCCCCTCCTGC
>PVKA01009937.1:0-66312 GCA_004027165.1 Ctenomys sociabilis
GAAAATAAGTTGATTTTTGGTTTGCTTTTTTTAAACAAAAAGAGGAAATAATCTAAATGCCCATAACCCCAAGGCCAAAACACTTTTTCTCCTGTTAGTATACCAAGGCTTAAGCCCAAAGCCTCACACATGCCAAGCAGTACCACGTCTCTGAGATACATCTTCAGCCATTTTTATTTTGAGACTAGTGATATAGGGGAATGAAACTTCCAACCTGAAAGATACCTGGGCCAAGTTTGTGTTCTGTTAAACTGAAGAATGAATTTTAAGAACAATGGAGGTTAAGAGCAGAATATATTTACAGGGGGAAAGGAAACTCCTGTCCAAAAAGACAAAAGGAGGACTCAAGTAAAACCATGTGGTGAGGTGGGTCTAAGGTGGAGAACAAGGGAACTTGCTTAGGGGGCCATGAACTGGGACAACTGTGGTCGACCAATGAGATTACAAGCACAATTGCTCAGGTAAAGTTGATTAAATCCCGGACCGAAAGTGGAAGTGAGTCAAGCAGCAAGCAGGCATGGCAAGCGGACATGAATAAAGAACCTGGGCTTTTCCTTTAGGGGGTTGGGTTAATGACTTCCAGGTATCCTTAAGGTAAAAGACTCATTTAGAATATCAATCTTGGATGCTTATCTTTAGGGAGGTATGTGGTTATATTTGTTTACTCTTTTGTCTTGAGATCCAGCCCACAGCAGGAGCCTGTTTCTCCCAAAGTTGCAAAGTCACCTTGTCTTCCATACTGTCTCCTTGAGGGCCTGGCCCTGTCTGATTGCCTATCATATTTTTATCTAACTCAGTTGCCTGCAACACGAGGGTCTCACAGAGTTGCCCAGTGTAGTCCAGAAAATGCAATCCATTTGTCTTAGCCTACAAAGTAACTGGAATTAAATACATATGCCACTGAACCCAGTCCTAAAATGTGTTTATAGGAGCCTGGAGATGTAGCTCAGTGGTAGAGTGTTTGCCTAGCAAGCTCAAGGCCCTGAATTCAAATACCTTCTTTCAGCACTGCAAATGCAAAGCAAAAATGTTTTTGGAACTTATGGTATGATGATATGGTGGAATGTTTTGTAGCCATTAAAAGAAGTCGCATTTTGAGCTCCACGCAAGCCTGAACTACATAGTGACACCCCATCTCAGAAAGACCAAAAAAAAGTCACATTTTCAAGTAGAAAAATTAGAGTGAAAATACCTACTAGTGGTAGGAAAAAGGAGGAAAGGAAGCTCACATGCAATAGCAGTGGAAAAGTCAATTGTTACAGCGTGTTAGGAAGGTAACCTAGCAATAATCATTAAAATAAAAAAGAAAACATTACTCAGGCAAGGATCCTGATGTAAAGTAGTTTTAAAAAGGGACCCCCAAGGGGCTGGGGAGAGATAGCTCAGTAGAATACGTACTTGCTTGGCAAGCCCAAGGCCCTGAGTTCAATCCCCAGTTCACAAAAAAATTTAAAAAATAAGAAAAGGACCCCAAAGCAGCTATGGAATATCTCCTAATCATATCACACAACAGAGTAATACAAATGGAAGTAGCCCAGACTAGAGAGAGCTCACTTCAACTCCCTGGCCGCTCTTCATTCTTTCTTGCCCCCTCTGGCCACCCTCACAGTTCAGTAGGGGCTACTGCTGTGGCACCCGCAAGTCTTCCCCTTCTCTTTACACATCAGCCACTTGAGTGATAGCCTCCCTGAGGCAGCCCTTCCTTGCTGTTTGTCCCTACCTGCACCCCCATGTGGTAGGGTTTGGGACTCTTCTTCACTCTCCTCTCGCTCAACCATATAACCACCATAAAAACTGTCTGGTCGACTCTGGTCTGGTACTGTCTTACACTCATCTCGTCCTCTTTATTCTTACACATGCTATCTTGACCCAAGACTCTCTTGCCTTTCACTGGAGCTGTTCGATGGTAAAACTGCTTTTTCAGCTTCCGAATCCTTCCCTGTTCTGATTTGTTTTATACACAGTGACCAAAGCAATCCTCTACGAAACTGTGACCCTGAAATTCTCCTGCTCAGAACACTTGTTTCTCCTGCACTAAGGATACAGAAAACCTCAACTCCTAGCCCAGCACTCCAGGTTGCCAAGTACCCAGCTCTAAACACAGCCTGAGCTTGCAGATTCAGGCCTTTGCATTGAAATGGTTGGCTTGGTGCGTTGAGTAAGTCATTTCTTGCCAGCCCCCAAATGCACCCAATTCACATCCACTTGAAGCCTTAGGACGTGAACTTACTGGGAAATAGCTCTTTTGCAGACATAATTGGTTAGGATAAGATCTTGCTGGCTTGGATACCTCCTTGATAAAAAGGCCTCATCAAGTCACAGGGACATGCAAAGGGAAGGCAGCCCTGTGTAGGAGGCAGCTACCAGCCAACAGTAGCATAGATTACCAGCAGCTACAGAGCTTAGGAAGTATTATTTTGTGGAACCTTCTGTTAACACCTTAATTCTGGACTTCTATCTTGCAGAACTGTGAGAGGACAAATTTCTATTGTTTTAAGCCAGAAAGTTTACGGTAATTTGTTACAGTAGGCTGAGAAAACTAATGACATTGCTTAGGAGATTCCTAGGCAAAACAAAATAGAAATAAAAATCCAATTTAGATAAGGAGCAAGACAAATTATGATAAAAATATTATTATACTTTGGGGAACCCAGGGGCAGAAATACAGAGGAGCTTCATAAATATCCAGAATCAGAGATGGAAAAGTCACTGGAATTCTCTCCCTCTGACATGTGTTCCCTGGTGTGTCTGTCTTACTGCCCCTCTTCTGTCTTCATAAGTTGCTGTCCTTCTTCCTGAACAGACTTCAAAATTACCTCTACTACCCAAAGAGATTTTTTTTTTTTGGCTGAAGAGGGGATTGCACTCAGGCCCTTGCACTTGCCAGAGAAGCACTTGTTCCACTGAGCCATCTCCCTGGTCCCTAGAGAAATTGATTATTTTTGCTTAGTTGCAGTTCTAAAAGCACCAGGGAAAAACCTAATGGATTAGAGTTGGTGAGATAGCTCAGCGGACTAAACACCTGCTTTGCCAAGCTCAGGGTCCAGGGTTTAATCCCTGGTCCTGCATGCCACACCGACCCCAACCCCAGGGTGGGCTGAACTGGTGAATGAGTCCAGGCATAGTGTCACATACCTATAATTGCAGCACTGGGTAGGCTGAATACAGGAGGATCACTACGAGTCCGAGCTGCATAGTGAGACTATGTACCAAATACATAAATGAAAAAAAAAGAACTTAATGGGTTAGAATCCCATCAACATTAAGTAGCCAGCAATACATGCTCAGGAGGTAGAATTATATGAAAAAGATATATCTTATAATCCCATGTATAGGTGAAGTGGATGAGAAGGGAAAGGAGAAAAAAGAAGCCATAGGTCCATAATATTCATATTTCCCTTTATTAAATTCTTCTTTGTTTTATTCTCTAGCTATACTCATTAAAACTGGATATGTCTTTCGACTTTAGTCACTTTCCCATGATTGAGATAAAATATACAACACCTGCAATTCAAAGATGGAAGTTTATTTGGCATGCAGTGTTCATGGGTGTGGCCCATGACTGACTGGCTCCAAGGCAGAAATGGTACAGTGCAAGGGCCTGGCGAAAGAAGGCTGCTCTTCCCATGGCAGGCAGGAAGCAGAAGCTGAAGGGAAAACCCAGGGACAAGAAAACACTCTTCCAGGTTATGCTCCTAGCGTCCTATATTGCCTTGACAGGTCCTCCCTCTGTGCACGTGAGTCTCCTAAACAACAATTTTTTGGAGGACATTTTAGATCTCAGCCATGATATTCTTCCTCCTGGTGCTTCAAAGGTTCATGTCTCTCTACTATGTAAAATGAATTCAACCCATTTCTAAGTAAACTTGGGACCAGGGAGATGGCTCAGCAGAATAAGCGCTTGCCTGGCAAGCGCACTGGCCTGAATCAATCCCCGGTTCAACCAGAAAAAAAAAAAAAGAAAGAAAAAAAAAACCTTGCATCTCCGTTTATGAATTTAATTTGTTTTATGGCTTTCGGAGAGATGGATACATTTGTGTTTGTGTGAGGAAGGTAGTCATGGTTGTGTTTGTCACCTAATGTGGGGTTTATAATCAAAATTGGTCCAAACATCAAAATGTTTGCAAACAGAAGTGTTCATGAACTGGGGTGTTAGTATTAATAGTTTTGATATTATTGAGAAATCTAAGTCCAAATCTTCTGAAACATAGGTAAAGTCACAAGCCTCTGTAAAAATAGATTAAGTACTTTCAACATACAGTGCCACCAAGTAAACATTCCCATTTCAAAAGGGAGAAATAGGGAGTTGGGAAGAAATTAGATCAAAGCATGACGAAAACCCAGCAGGGAAAACATTAAACCTTGCGCCTCTATAAGTATGTTTAGCACCTGGGGCAGGTGGTGGCAAGATATAAGCCCCCACTTGGGCAGCCTTGCCCTCGTCTGCTACAGCCCATATAGCTTCTCTCTTAGACTGGGCTTATTTTCTATTTGAAGTTTTCTCTAGCAAATGTTCCAAATTCCTGGCTTGTGCAGCACCTTCAACCACATACCTTCTCCCCTTTCCACATCACCTTTTCAGGGGCACATTGGCAAGCTTTTCTCAGGCCTTTGTTTGAAATCTGGGTAGGAGTTTTCATGAGCCACAATTCTTACATTCTATATGCTTAAAAAACCAGCACCACATAGACAAAACCAAACTATGTTCCCAGCTTTACCAGTGGCCGTGCCCTCTTGGGCCAGGGTGCAGCAACCTATTGGATGCCAAGACGACGAAACTCATAGTATGCTTCCCTACACCGTCCTGAGTGAGCAGAGAGCCATGGAGATGTCTTCTCAAAGCAAACTCTTTTAAAGGAATTTACCTTTTCATACCTCCTTGAGCCTTTCATGATTGGGGTCTAGTCACTTCTTTAAAGAGACACCCTTAACACATCTTTTCTATTGTCCTGATACAAAGTATTTGTTTTCTCTCTCTTTTTTAAAAATCAGTTATGCTCTCCTTGGACCCAGCTTTGTAGGCTCTTTCTGCCCAAGGCGCAGTTGCCACATCTTTAGCCTCTACTTTTAGCTCCTGATTTTCACTGTAAATCTGGCTAAAAGCAGCCTCCCTAAACTTTGGGCTGCCTTGAAATTTCTTTCGTCAGATTAATTAGTCTGCCATCTCGAAATTTAGTCTAACGTGAAGTCTTAGGACATGGACAAAACATCAGCGAATTTTGTCTTACCTACTTTTCTCATTGCTGCAACAAAATGCCTGACACCCACATGTTAAAGGATGAGGGGGGGCTGGCAAGATAGCTCAGCGGTCTAAAGCGCCTCTCAGGGACCGCGGTTCGAGCCCCAGCACCACATGCCATGCCAGCCCCTCCCCCCAGGGCGGGCTGAGCTGACCCCCACCCCAGCAAAAAAAGAATCCGTGATGTGTAGCGAGACACTGTAATAAATAAATGAATTTTAAAAAATATAAATAAATAAATAAAGGATGAGGGGTTTATTTTTAGCTAAGAGTTTGTAGAGGTTTTAAGCCAAAGTTAGCAGGCTGCAAGGAAAGGAGATGAGGCAGAGGGTATGGAAGAGGAGAAACAGTCCTTAGCAGGGTAGGCAGGCAAGAAGCAGCAGCCTCCCTTCTGCTTTCCCCTTTGTTTCATTGAAACTATAAGCCTATAGGTGGTGCCACCGACACCCAGGTGGGTCTTCCTGTTACGCACACTCAGATCTATGCTACATCCATCTGTGGACTAATTCAGCGATTACACATTCTCAGTCCATATTCACACATTCTAGATTTAGTCACTTCCACAAAGTCCCACCTATAAGTACACAAAGCTTTGGGGAAACATCTAGGTATAAGCCATAACGAATTCCTTGCGAGAAAGAAATATGCATGGCCCTGAAATCCAGCATGTAGTATAGTTCTTAGTCTCATCTGAAACCTCCTAAGCCTGGCCTGTATTGTCAGCACTTCCCGCCTTCTTACCACCTTTCTGATCCTTCAAGTTCCGACCAGCACAGGACATCAATCTTTCCTATAGCATTTCAGGGCTTCTCTAGCTGGCACCTCCAAACCTTTCCCAACTCCTTCTACAAAACAGTGCCAAGGGCTCCACACAGTCAGGTGTAGTCACAGCAATGATCCCACTACACTGGTACCAATTTTCTGGTATCATTGTAGAAATAAAATAGCTGACACCCAAAAGTTTAAAGGGAAAAGGTTTGTTTGACTCAGTTTGATTGGATTTGGTATATGACTGGCTGACTTCAAGGCAAAAAACAAAAACAAAAATCCAGGCTGGTGAAAGGATGTGGCAGGAAAACAAACAAAAAAAACCTTACTCTTCTTACAATGGCCAAACAATGAAGACCAAAGCAAGGAGCTAAGAACAAGAAGATATCCTTCCTTGCTTCTGCCTCTTTTCTGGATGGAAGCATGGAGGGTGTAGAAGAGAAGAAAAAGACGGTTCCTGCTGTGCCAGGAACCCTTAAGAAAAAGTGAAGACATTTCACAGAATTAAAGATAAACGCCTGAGAAAGAAGTTTGCCCAGAAGATGCTTTGCAAGGCGAGGAGGAAGCTCATCTATGAAAGAGCCGGGCACTATCATAAGGAGCACAGACAGATGTACAGAACTGAGATCCAAATAGCCAGGATGGTGAGAAAAGCTGGCAACTTCTATGTCCCTGTAGAGCCCAAACTGGCATTTGTCATCCTGAGCAGGGGTATCAGTGGTCTGAGCCCAAAGGTACGCAAGGTGTTGCAGCTTCTCGCCTCCACCAAATCCTCAATGGCACCTTCGTTAAGCTCAACAAGACTTCAGTTAACGTGCTGAGAATTGTGGAGCCATACATTGCATGGGGGCCCCCAAGCCTGAAGTCAGTGAATGAACGAATATACAAGCGAACTAGTATACAAAATCAATAGGAAGCGAATTGCCTTGACAGATAATTCATTCATTGCTTGATCTCTTGGTAAATATGGAATCATCTGCATGGAGGATCTGATTCATGAGATCTGTACTGTTGGAAAACACTTCAAAGAGGCAAATAACTTCCTGTGGCTGTCCAAGTTATCATCTCCACAAGGTGGAGTGAAGAAAAAGACCACCCATTTTGTGGAAGGTGGAGATGTGGGAAATAGGGAAGAGCAGATCAACAGGCTTATTAGAAGGATGAGCTAAGGTATCTACCATGGTGTCTTTGTGATTTGGTCAGCTAATAAAGTATCTGCCTCCAAATTGAAAAAAAAAGAAGATATCCTTCCTTCAGGCCTTTAGTAACCTGGCTTCCTGTGGACTGGCCCTAATTCCAACCATATAAAACTTTGAGGGGAAATTTTTTTTTTTTTTTGTCTTTTTGAGACAGAGTCTCACTATGCAGTTCAGGCTAGCCTCGAGCTCACTTTGTAGCTCAGGCTGGTCTCAAACTCACAACAATCCTCCTGCCTCAGCCTCCCGAGTGCTGGAATTACAGGCCTGCACCACCATGCCCGGCTTGAGGGGACATTTTAGATCTCCATAATAAACTTAAATGTCACCTTTTCCAACAAACTTGTTAGCCTCTGCCATTAGATCATGAATCCTCAAAAGCAGAAAATGTGTTAATTCCTTCTTGTACTCTGTTCCCCACAAGTCCTCAGTGGTTGTGCAGCTCCACGAAGCCTTCTTGGGTCTACCAGTTCAGCACTCGCCCATGTTCCTCTACTCTTCCACCACTTTCATAACATTTACCATCTTCTGTCTTTTATCAAAGATGCTTAAATACCTTAGTTCATCCTCCTAATAAGCCTGGCGATCTGATCTTCTCTATTTCCAGCATCACCTTCCACAAAGATACTCGGGGCTGGGGAGATGGATCAGTATTAGAATAAGCACTTGCCTGGCAAGCACAAGGGCCTGAGTTCAATCCCTGGTTCTGCAAGTAATAATAATAATAATAATAAAATAAAAAATAAACAAATACTTGTAAACATACGGTTCTCCCTCTCAGTAAGATATCCATTTTTCACACACAGGGTCTACTAGTTAGCACATAGAAGTCAGTCAGTAACTCTGTTGAGGAAAATTTCTCATCCTTATTTCTTTAAAAATTCAATTAACATTATATAATCTTTGTTCTAGTGACAATGTAGAAACATGTATAATCCTGGTGTCTGACCTAGTTTCTACCACTCCTTTATTTATTTATTTATCTCACAATGCAGCTTGGACTTTCAGACTCATAGTGATCCTCCTGTCTCAGGCTCCCCAGCACTGGGATTACAAGCATGCACCACCATGCTTGGATTCAGGGCTGGCATGGCATACCCAGGGTCTGGGGCTGGCATAGCATGTGGTACCAGGGATAGAACTTGGGACCTTGTGTTTGCCAGGCAGATGCTTAGACCACTCTGCTATCTCCCAAGCCCCATCTACCACTTCTTATTCGAACTACAACTCATACATTTAGTGAAGGCCCCCATTCTGTCTTCATGCCTGGGTCTTGTAGCTCAGGGCCAGTAGGAAAGGTGTCCCTACTGGAATCTCATCCTTCTGGGCCTCCAGAGAACCATGGGAAGGAGGGGAAGACAGGTGGAAAGTAAAGGGTGTGGGCACACAGCCGAGGACCCAGTGGGGAGGCTGTTGTCTGGGATATAAGAATTAAGAGCACAGGAAAATGCTGGAATCAAACGAACCCTGAGGGCAGAGACAACAAGTTTTGTCTCCCAGCTGGGAACCCAATTCAGTACAGTCTAGACTCCAAAAGATGGAGGGGGGGGAGAAAATAATGGGGTAGGTCTTGTCAAACTGAGATTCCGCAAACAATCAGGAGCTCCTGTGGAGAAAGAAAACTTCAGAAGTGTCAGTCAGTTGGAGATCCCCAGACTTCCAAACTGGGCCTGCTTGCTACTCCTGGGTGGGATCTGAGAAGTCCCATCTTGCACCATGCCAGGGTAGAGGCTGCAACTGGGCACTGGGGCTGTGCCCTGGACAGCAGGCTGGCAGGGACCAGGTAGGAAAGAGGAAAGTGCCAAGGAAAAGATG
The DNA here is from genome assembly GCA_004027165.1 of Ctenomys sociabilis. Lineage (NCBI taxonomy): Eukaryota > Metazoa > Chordata > Mammalia > Rodentia > Ctenomyidae > Ctenomys > Ctenomys sociabilis. Next base: position 9,019 of record PVKA01009937.1, read on the forward strand.
AAACTGAGAGTGAATAGATACATGGTAAAGCCTGCTCATCGGACGGGCAGTAGGTTCTGCTTCTCACAAATGCCATGTACCCAGAACAGGCCACCCTACCATCCTGCATCAAAGGACAGCCTCAGCCAGGCAAGGTGGGGCACCTGGAGGCCGAGGCAGGAGAATCACAAGTTCGAGCAAGCCCAGCTTGGGCAATTTGTGGAGACCCTATCTTAAAAACTTTAAAAAGGAGTTAGGAGTTTAACTCAGAAAGGCCACTGCCACCATCACCAGCGAATGTCAGCAGCCCTTCACTGTGGCGGTCAGAGACTCCTGAGGCTGTCTTCCTGCACCCTCCCGTCCTTCTAGGGAAACCAGAGAAGCAAAACGTTGAACTTTGATCAAAGGCAGAAAAATATAGTTCTTAGGAAATGTAGGGGCACTCCTGCTCGTGACACATGGAGGGTGGTGCTCAGGAGTACGATTAGTTGTAATGAACTTTAAAACCACGGTACTATAACAAAAAGCAAACTGTGAGCCCTTGATGCCCATTGTCAATCAGCAATTGGCCATGCTCTTGTTTCACCCTGTGTGGACACAGCTCTTAGAGTGATGTGAATTTTGCTCTTAGATTCAAGACCTTCTCTGTGCTCAGCCACAATTAGTCCTGCAGTTCAGTTAGGAGACCTGCTTGAGTTATTTTTCTCTCATTGCTGAGATCATATACTCAACGCCCAAAGTGTAAGGGCGAAAGGCCTGTTTGTCTCAGTCTGTAGAAATTTCAGTTTGTCATCAGCTGGCTCCATGGCAGGATGGCATTTCAGAGGAGGAACAGTTGATGGCAAGCAGAAGGTAGCAAAGCAAGCAAGCGGCAACCATGGCTCTTTCTGTCCTTTGTACCTTACCCAGGTTCCTTAGGGCAGGTAGCACTCACACCTTTAATCCTAGTGCCCTTGATCCTGGTGTCGTACCATGACTCAATCCCAGCTCCGCACATGCTAGCTCTGGCCACTCTGGCCACTTCTGCAGAAGCCCCACCTGTGGGGACCAGACACAGCCATAACAAGTCCCTTGGACAATCAAGGAACAGGCTTATAAAGCCCATTATAGCATGTGTTCAGCTTCTGGGGGGAAAACAAGACTCATGCTGTGACCTGAGAGGAAGGCGAGCACATCACTTACCAGGTTCATAGAGCACAGTGGAGACCAGAGAGTGGAGGATGAAGACAAACCAGGCAGGGGCACAGCTTCCCATCTCCTTTCCCCACCCTCTGACGTGTGGGGAAGAAGGGGGGCAGTTCAGCCACCCAGGCTAAAGCAGCAGTCAGGCTTAGGGTCTGGAACATTAGCCAAAAATTTTTGCCCCTCTGTCATGGTTAGATTTTAAAATATTCTTCAAAGTCTAATGTGTGAAGGGTGTGATGGCCACCTCTGGCTACAGGGTGGTAGTGGAAACCTTAGGAGGCAGGGCCAAGTGGGAAGTCATTACATCACTTGGGTGTGCCCTGGAAGGGTATGCTGAGGCCCAGTGGATTTCTCTTCTCTTCTCACCCTTCCTCTTTTTTTTTTTTTTGGCAGACCCGGGGATTGAACTCATGCCCTTGCACTTGCCAAGGAGGCGCTTATTCCACTGAGCCATCTCCCTGGCCCTCTCCTCCTTCCTCTTCCACTCCTCCTTCGCCTCCTTCTTCCCCTCCTCCCTATCCCCTGTTTCTGTCTCTCTGTTTCCTCTCCTACAAGGCAAGCAGCTTTGTTCCACGAGGCACTCCCACCACAGTGGTCCACCATGATGCCACAGTTGTCATCCCAGTTGTTTTTTCCTTTTGATCAGTTTCTTTCCTTTTCACTGTGTCTATTGTTCCTTTTTTTTTTTTTTTTTTTTTTGTGGTATCAGAGATTGAACTAAGTACCCTGCACTTGCCAGGCAAACACTTATTCTACTGAGCCATTTCCTTGGCCCTATTGTTCCTTTTAGAGTTGATTTATACTTTCAATTTCTTATGCTAGAGAGACAATATGGTGTTTACATATGGGAGTTTCGTTTCTTACACTTACGAGTATGGTCTCTAGTTGCAGCTACTTACCTATACAAGCCTAGAGTTTATCTCTCTTTATAGCTGAGTAATAATGCTCCATTGAATTAAAGAAACCTTTTTATCCATTCCTCGGTTGATGGGCATTTGGATTGTTTCTAACACTTAGCTATAATGAATCCTGCTGCTGTAAACATGAATGCACATATATCACTGTGGTAAACGGGATGCATAAGCAATCACCTTTTGTGTGTGGTGATGGGAATTGAACCCAGGGCCTTCACATTGAGCTATATCCTCAGTCTTTTATTTTTTATTTTGAGACAAGCGATCACAAATGGTCCAGGGTGGCTTTGAAGTTAGGATCCTCCTGCCTCAGCCCCTCTAGTAGCTGGAATGGTAGGCTATGACACTAAGTCAGGCTACATAATCACTTTTAAGGAGCTTTTGATTAATTTTTGGTTACATTTACAAATTTCCTTAATAACTCACTTTAAATATTTTAACTGCATCTGTAAATTTAATGTATTCAATTTATTTTGTCAAGTGCTTGACTGACAAAAAATCCTTTCCAAGTACTTAATTTATATATATCCAATAAATTTACCCTATAAATATGTTAATTTTAAATTTTTTCAAATGTCTAATATTGCATTTACATTTTGAAATAGTTCCACTTAAAATTACAAATGTAAATCAATTTCATGGATTATATGTTTTTAAATAAATATTATATGCTTAATAGATTATTCCAATAGACTATGTTTTCTCAAACATTATAAGTACTTACAATACCAAATATGCAGATTCTTGGCACAAAACATTAACACAACATGTATGATTTCCTTAAATATTGTTATAGTCAGTTGTCAGCCTTCCCATTATTTTTATGAATTCTTATTGCTTTAAAATTTTTATTTTCTCACATTCTTTGGATCATATCTTCCAAAGCTAGTTGAAATGCTTTCGAGGTCAGGAGCCACAAACATCAAGGGAATTGTGCTCTAGACACCACACCAGGAGTAGGTCATCAATTTCAAAATCCAATAAAGGTCTGGGAGTCGAAGTACCTGTGGTCCTAGGTACCCAGGAGGCCAAGGCAGAAGGATCACAGGTGCCCCCTCTGGGAAACTCATTGAGACCCTGTCTCAAAGTAAAATACAAAAAAAAAAAAAAAAAAAAAAAGCATTGGAAGTAGGTCGGTGCTAGAATAATCCCAAATTCAATCTCCAGACTATGAAAAAACAAAAACAAACAAACAAAAAGTCAAGAAAACCTAAGCAAGGAGTCCCATCCTGTCCCAGAGGACCCTCCCGGGTTCCAGGATTCCTGCCACGTGGCAGTCATTCCGCTGGCTGGACACCTTTACTATGAGAGGGCCTGACCTGTGTGACCCCGAGGAGATTATGCAAACGGTGGGATTTGTGAAGCCAGGCCAGGGAGGAGTCGGCTTCTTCTATTTTGCATGCTGATGGGTCATTTGCTCACGGAGGAAGACAGCTGCTCCTTGAGCCCTTCAGAGGGGCCCTGTGCTGAGACCCAAATGTTCCAGCCAATAGCCAGGGTCAGCTCACCACGGATCAAGCCCTCACCTGGGAAGTGGGTCCTCTACCCACACAAAGTCAAGCCCTCGGATAACTGCCACCCTGAGCCGTAGTTCGACTGCACGTGAGCAACTGTGGCTGCTTGTCAGACTTGGTGATGTGCACCTGTAGTCCCAGCTGCTCAGGAGGCCAAGGCACGAGGACCACAAATTGGAGCTCAGTCTGGGCAATGTTGTGAGACCCAATCTCAAACACATAAAAATTGCTGGGAGGGTATAGCTCAGCATTGTGAAATCAATATTCAGTAATACACACACACACACACACACACACACACACACACACAGGCACACACACAGCAATGGCAATCCTTCTAAGAATACCACAGAAATACCAAGCTGGTGTCAAATTCCTGATCCATGCAAATCATGCAAGGTAATAAGTATTTAACATAGCAATAATACTACTATATAATATAATATAATAATAATAATACTTAATAAGGTCTAGTCACTTTAACTCACTTTCCTGAACTTAAACCATCATGTTACTTAATATTTAAAACTGAAAAGCTTTGGATCTCCACTATGACTACACTGTCTACTTGGGTTAGACCATTACTTCACTCCATCCTGAATCTTCTTTTTATTACATCCATTCTATGTGGACACTAAATCACATCGAATTCTGCTATCACACTTTAAAGAATGACATTCTGTCACCACCTCTCCTCTGGATATCCCCCCCCCGGGACTGGATAGAGTTTGATTTTAACATTAGAAGATAGAAGCCTCTTCTTCAGAAATCCACTGCTGAAAGGTCTCAGATGTCTCACTGGTGCCTGAGCTCTACATGGCTGCTGTAGCCAACTCTTTCCAAGCTTCCACAGCCGTACAAATGGCACCAGCATCCCACTGGTTGCCATGGCAGGGCTTATTCCACTGAGCCATCTCCCTGTCTCCATGACTGATTGCTTGAACCAAAGAACTAAGTGCCACCCTTGAGTCCGTGGTCCTTCTTGCACCAGTGGCAATGCCCTTGGACTCCATCTCCAGAACAAATCCTGAATCCTCAGCTTTTCATCCTTTCCCTTTCTGTCAGCTGTGGTGAAGCCATCATCCTCCGGCAGGACAACTGCAAGCAGTGGCTTCCTACATGCCATCCCTGAAGTCCCCCACACATCTTTCCAAAAATCAGCTTCTGTGAAAAAAACGGCTACAGTTACACGCAAGCCTTTGTGTCACACATTTTATTTCTCCCAGGTAAATAAATAAAAGCTGGGATCTCTGAGTCATATGGCGAATAATTAATTTTATAGGAAACTGCTGGAGTATTTTCCAAACTGGATGCACCACACTTATTTCACAGTAGATGAGATTTTCAGTTGGCCTACATCCTGTGCAGTGCTTAGCTTGCGATTTTCTTCTTCTGTATTTTAGGGAAGGGTCTGCAGGGTGTTCAGGTCTCACTACTAGATCAACTTGTAGCGATTCTCCTGTTTACAGCCTCCCAAGAGCTGGAATAACAGGCGCACGCCTTTACGCCCAGTCTCAATAGCCATATCAGCATGCCCCTGCTCTTGCTTTCAGGTGTTTTAATCCACTGAGACATTTCACTGACCCTTTCTTTCTTTTTTGTTTGCAAAACCGGGGATTGAACTCAGGCCTTTGCATTTGCCAGGGAAGCACTTCTACTGAGCCATCTCCCCGGCCCCTCATTTTTTTACTTTTTATTTTATTGAGAAACAAATAGCAACGAGACAGTATCAAAACTGCTTAATAGGACAGTTTCAATAATTAATACATTGTACATTGTTATCTTCTTAGTGGTTATCCATTGTACAAGAAGCAGACAGGATATCTTGTCCAAACACTATTAGTACAAATCTTTGTACTCATTGAATTAAGCGAAATTAGCTGTGTAGCTATCCTAACTATTCTGTATGTACGGATACAAAATGGTCCTTCCTTTGTATCTCCTGTTTTTGTTTAGTCCTCTCAGAGATGAGTATTCCATTGGAATCTGAATACTACAGGTGTGTGAATTCAGCAAAACAAACTAATGCAGTCTAGCAGTCCACAATAGCAGTGAGTGATCCTCAGAAGTTGTTGACTTGAGCCTTTCACAGCTCAGCATATTAATATGGCTTTACTTTTTTTTTTTTTTCTTGTGGAACTGGTGATTGAACTCAGACTCCTGCACTTGCCAGGGAAATGCTTATTTCACGAGCTGTCTCCCTGGCCCCTGGCTTTACTTTTTATACCTCCTTTTTATGCTTTTCTACTGGATGGTTAAGACCAAGGTAAAGTGAGACCTATATAACAAGAAACATAACTTTTGTATTTGATAAGGTCAGTCACATACCCTCAGGATTTATCCTGTAACCCCATACCATACTTTGTAGGTCCTTTGCCAGTGTCAGCTATGTGCAGGAGTCACGGCCATTGCTTGACCAATTTGCTCTCTGTGAAAGCCTGTGAGAATGTTTTCTCTCCATGTGACTCTCCTTAGGCGCACTATACATCATGATCACTTTCCTTTGTGGCCCTATAATCTTCTTCATCAGAAAATTTGGGGCCCAATTGAGTTCCATGATGTTACAGTACAGGTTCTCCTATATCCTGAGTCTTCACTGACCTTGAAAGGCTAGGGCCAAAATGTTGGCTGACCTTGCAGCCCTTCCTTTTTTTCCTAATTTTAGGTTGCTAACCATCCAGAAGAGAAACTTATTATTACTTTGCAATATATGCAGTTCAGTTTACCCTATTTGGTATCAATCATTTTAGGCATAACATGGAACAGGTATTTTTCCATCAAGTATTGATATGTTAAACTTTAAGTCCCTATAGAATATAAAGGAAAAAATTTTTTACACAGAAATTTAGAACTCTAACCATATACAGCATTGAAGCAGGACAGTCCTGTGACTTTTTTTTTTCTTGTGTCATTAGTTTTTAATTTAGGCAAAATTCATACAAAGTGAAACATACCCATCCTAAGTACACAATTTGGAGTGAGTGTGTGTGTGTGTGTGTGTGTGTGTGTGTGTTTTAAAGTAGAACCATCTTAAGGATATTTATTTCCCACTGTGTTATTTGTAATTAAGACCTGAGCACTCTTCTGATTTTCTTCTTTTCCCTCATGGCGGCTGTCAGGTTACTAAGTGCTCAGGACACCCAGGTAAGCTGGTCTCTGTCCCTGTGGGTGCTGCTATAGACAGGTCTCTAGGCTTCCTGGGACTGCCTTAATCCTCTTGAATTTTGATTTCTGTGGAAGTTTCCTTAAAGAACCTGCTGTAACCGGAGCCAGCACCCAGGCTCCCATGGCCTTGAGGCCTCCCAACCTGAGGGCTGCATCTTGGGCAGCCTCCCCTGCATGGCCCAGAGGTTGCTGTCCAGCTCCCAGGCGTCACACAGCCTGGGCAGAGAGAGAGTCCTCCTGCAGGGTCCGTCCAGGCACAGCATTGCCGGGGACGCATTTGTGTTCTCTGAAACTAAAGAATGAATGTTAGGAACAAACAGAGGTTATGAGCAGAATATATTTATTGGGGGAAAGAAAGCACCTGTCCAAGAGAGGAACAGGAGGGGGGCTCTGAGCCATGATCCTCCAATTTGGAGATTTGATTACCATATACATTTACATACTTAAGATGCAAAGCCTTGCTTAGGTTTACTTGATTTTTTGTTTGTTTGTTTTTTGTAGTCTGGAGATTGAGCTCAACCTCCAGAGTGCTGGGATAATAGACATGCTCCACCACACCTGGCTGTAGTTTATGTGTTCTTAAACCTCATAAAATAGTTTTTAAAAAGTGTGTGTGTGTGTGTGTGTGTGTGTGTGTGTGTTTTGCAGTCCAGGGTTTTGTGTAGGCTGGGAATTGAATCTAGGGTCTTGTACAGGCTGAACAAGAATTCAATCACTAAAGTTACTTCCCCATCCAACATAATGTTTGAGATTCACTAATGTTATTGCAACCATTGGCAGTTCTTTTTTTGCTTTGATTTTTGATACATGGTCTCACTATGAAGTCCAGGTGGGCTTTAAATATTACATATACTTCAAAATGGTGCTAATTCCCAGTCCTCCATCTTAGTCTCCTGAGTGTTAGGATTACAGGCGCAAGGCAATAATCCCACTCTTGAGTAGTTCTTTGCTTTGATTGTGAAGTACTATTTTATTGTATGACCATAATACTTTCTTTATCTATTTACCTTTTGGTGCATCTTTGGGTTGATTCCATCAGTTCCATTCTTAAGTGTTTTCCCAAGAGAAATGAAATCATATGGGCCACAAAAGGAACGAATACTAACCTCCTATTCCTTTCCTGATCCACTACAGTCCAGTCTCTATACAGCAACTACAGGGATCTTTTACACGAATTACTCAAATCCCATCATTCTGCTGTTCAAAACCCAGTAGTGACATCTATCCAGTCAGGGAAAAAAAAAAACAAACAACTACCTACTGGGGCAGTGAAACCCAGTTCTCTGTGAGTCTCTAGTTGCTACACACAGTAATTCTCTGAGGACTTTTGATGCCTGGATCCTCCTCAGAGTAAGTGAAGCAGAATCTCTGGAGGAGGGCCCACATGGTCTTTATGCTCCCCAGGGGTTCTGACAACCCCTGCCAGTATGACCTGGCCCCTGGCTCTGCCACTTGATCATACACACTCTCCTCCTCCCCCCAGCCCTCTGAACACAGAGATTTCATCCCCAGCTTAGGAGCTTTGTACTAGTATCTCTTCTGTTTGGAATGTTCTTTAGATCCTTAGTGTGACTGGTTCTTTCTTCTGCTTCAGGTCTCAGCTGTCACCTGTTCGGAGGGGCTTTTCTGCCCACCCAGCCTATAGGAGCCACACTGTCTCATGGTACCATGTCATCTATTCAGATGCGCCCTGTCACATGCACTTCTGCTTTGCCTCATTCCTATGCTTCCTGGCGTGTGTCCCTGCCTCCCTCCAGCATGTACACCTCATGAGAACAGGAGCCTTACCTGCCCTGCTCCCTGCAGCCTCTCATTTATAATTGTGTCTGGAGCACAGGAAGAACTTAATGAAGGTTTGTGGATGGCTTTGTACTTAAAGGGGACTTGGATATTATCTGAGAAAGAGGGCAACAATCCAGAAGAGTTTTTCAACCTTCTGTTCTTTCTCCATGTGTGACAGTAGACTGTTGGGAAAATGGAAACTCTAGCCTGAGGCAATTAAAGTCAAGTACAAGCATTTCCCAGGTGCTCCAAGGCAAAGCTGCTGCTTTTGGTCTCTAATGTCTTATCTCTGGCCCTGACCTCATGCTGTATGTATCATAGACACCCAAGGACCTACTGTTCCTATTGACAGTGACTTGACCAGGGTCCATTTTGAGGGGCAGAGAGGGCGTGAGGCATAGGGCTGCAGACTTGGAGCAGACAACAATGTGATACAGACTGAGGGATCATGAAACAAAACGACAAAAGTGTATGCAGGTGTCTGTCCTCACTTTAGCAGACTGCCACCAATTTAAAACAAGATTTTCAGTTTAATCTACTCTATGCAGTTCAATATTAACATACTGTCATATTCTCTGTGTAGTTTATCTTGATAAAACAAGCCAATTTGTTACTACACTTGATCTTAGCCAAAAGGACAAAAAGTGATGAAACAAGCCAATTTGTTAAAGCAATTAAAAAAAAAATGTTTTGAGATTATGTAGCCCAACTGGCCTTCTATTCACAGTTCGCCTGCTTCAGCTGCCTCCTGCATTCAGGGAGTACAAACATGTGCCTCCATATCTGCCTGGGTTGTTAAGCACTCTCTCTCTCTCTCTCTCTGCCTCTCTCTCTCTCTCTGTCTGACTAGAAACTGAACCCAGGGCTACTTCAAGGTTGGACTTGATTTGGGACCTTTCTGTGTCTGGTTCGCGAATTAAGGACATGTGCCACAGTGCTCAGCTTTGTAAAGCGATGTTTTATTATATTATTATTGTTATTATTATTATTATTTTTGGTGGAACCAAGTCTTTGTGCTTGCCAGGGAAGTACTTATTCCATTGAACCATCTCCCTGACCCTTATTTTATTTTTTTTTGGTGGAATTGGGGATTGAACGCAGGCCCTTGCACTTGCCAGAGAAGCACTTATTCTACTGAACCATCTCCCTGGCCTCAAAGCAATTTTTTTTTTTTGTGGAACTGGGGATTGAACTCAGGCCCTGAGCTTATTTTACTTACTCCACTGAGCCATCTCCTGGGCCCCCCAAAGCAATTTTTTAAAAAAAGAATTCTTAAAAAAGAGAGGAAAGAACTGAGGCAAGGAGAAAAGGAGGAGGAAATGAGGGGGCTGAGAAAATGGCTCAGTAGAATAAGCACTTGCTTGGCAAGCTCAAGGGCCTGAGTTCAATCCCCGGTTCGGCAAAAAAAAACAACAACAACAAAAAAAAAAAAAACAAAAGAGGAGGAAATGAGAATGAATTGGTGAGCATCTTCTGTTTCTAGGCATGTTTAGTCATTTATCACAATGTCATGTGCAATAAAAATAATTCTAATCAAATTATAGTTAGGAGGGGCTGGGGAGATGGCTCAGTGGAATAAGTGCTTCTCTGGCAAGTGCAAGGGCCTGAGTTCAATCCCTGGTTCGGCAAAAAAAAATTACAGGTAGGAAACTGAATGGAGATTAGAGAAAAGGCACTTTTCTCTTGAAAATTTTTCCACTTAATTGTTATAATAATGTTGGATGAAAATATGCAAGATACACACACCAGAAGATAGATGACATTAACAATGGAAAAATCATCAGACGTAAGAGTCATCGATTCAAAGATTAGAACTGATGTTGTTGGGCTGGATGTGGAGCTAAAACCAACAGTGAGGTACGCTGCCATGATCAGCGTGTAAACCCTGCCATCAGCCGCGAAAGTACAGAGGGAAAGAGCTCATTTACCTAGAGTTTGTGTCAATACCATCTTGTGGATTTAGTTGAGTTTTAGTTTAGTTTAAGCCAATAGTAGTTGTTAAATATGTAACTAAGATAACTCAAGCATTTCATCGTGGTCTTTACCTTATTTGACTTTTCTTTCCAGCATGTAGAGATATTTCTTTTTCAGAATCTGATTTTAATTATCTTGCCATCTCTGAAGAAGATACTCATTAATACTAATACTTTTTTTTTTCTTTTCTTTTTTTAGTGGTACTGGGGATTGAACTCAACTCAGGCAGTGCACTACATTTCAATGCTTTTCATTTTATTTTAAGTTTAAAATTTTGAGACAGGCTTTAGGTTAGCCTTTTTTTTTTTTTTTTTTTTTTTTGAGACAGGGTCTCACTATGCAGTTTAGGCTGGCCTTAAGCCCACTTTGTAGCTCAGGCTGGTCTCGAACTCACAACAATCTTCCTGCCTCAGCCTCCCGAGTACTGGGATTACAGGCATGCGCCACTGGGCCTCATTTTTTTAAAGCTAATATGTTAAATTCACATACTATCTCACATAATCCTGCCTCTTGGGAGCACTACTGAAATGGAGATAATCATTTCCTGTATTATAGATAAGGAAACTAATGTTTAGAAGACACAAGCGACTCTCTTGATTAGATAGCTGCAAATGAAGGAGCCGCGCTCTCAGGCAGGCCAGGCCCGGAGCCCACGGCGCTCCTCGCTGCCCCAGCTCAGGGCCTTCCAAGCCTCCCTGGCTTTGCACAAGCTCGTGCCTTCCAGGTCAGGTCTCAGCCCACCTCTCTGGCCCACAGGTTATTCACAGACACAGGGCTTTGGTCATCTTGTGCACTGGTGCTGCTTGTCCGATGTGCCCACCCTCTGCCATCTTCCCACGGCCTCTGTGAACCTCAGAGGAGGCCAAGCCCACCTCAGGAGTAACTCCTACCCCGGCGAGATGGACAGGACACACTCCCTTGCAGCGAGTGGTAAACACTAGGAAAGAAGCCGCCCGGGACTGTTCATAGAAGTTTTCCTGGCTGTTCAACAGAAAAATTAATGAGTGCTAATCTCTTTCCCTCCTCTCCCACGGCCATGTCTGCGTGTGCTGTGTCCATGAAGAAGTCATGTCGGGGCCTTTAACCACTTTCAAGAGTGCGAAGGGCTCCAGGGACCAAAAGGTTTTGGGGCTGTGGTCTCGTCCATGCCGGCATCATTGCTCCAGGGGTACTGAGAGTGTTTTCTGAATGCTTTTCCTACTGCTAATCTGTCCAAGATCAGCCTTCCTACTGCTTATCTGTTCACAGCCAACCTCAGTAAGCTGTACCGCTACTGGGGCGATCTTCTCAAATAATAAGCACTTTATCCTCCAGTGGTTCCCCGTTGTTCTTAGCGAAGTATGTAACATCCTATTCTTCAAGTGTGACTCGTCCCCTTCCTTTCAACACACATCCTTCATCCCAGGCCTTCAATTCATAGTCAGTTGAAATTTCTAATCAGAAATGGTGCTAATGGCTTCTCTACATCTCCACCTGTTCCTTTTTTTCCCCCTCCGAGATGAAGAAGTGATTGGGATTGAGATGCATGGCAGTAGCAAGCTGCTACCGACACCAAAGAGGAGACCGTGGAGTTGCCAGACCCTAAGGGTGGGATTACCCAGGAAAATCCAGGACAGGGACCCCAGGGCTGGGACCACTGAGGAGCCAAGCTGCTACCACCTCCTCTCAAGCCAAGGTTCCCCACTGCTTTTGCTTGGGCCTGGCACACCCACCCTGTCCCTCTCTAGTTAGCTATCAGTCTCTGGCCATTCTGTAAAATCCAGCTCCACCTTCTGTGTAGGAATCTCTTTCTGAGCCCTCAGTATGTAATTTATCTATGCCTCTTCTGTGCTTCTAAAGCCCCATTTGTCATAGCAGCCACCTGAAATTCTGTGACCACCACTTGCCTATCGGGTGCTCCTGCTGGATGGTGAGCCCTAATCTTATTTTTTATCTTTGTATTGCTTGAGTTCCATACTGGGAGCAGTGTTTCCTGAACATTAAGATTGACACATTAACGCTAAGCTAATTTGCCTCTGGAATATGCTCTCTATTCTAAAGCATTTGCTACTTAAAAAAAAAAAATTAAATGTATCCTACAAAAGCCTTCTTCATGCCTTCTTTCCAGTTTCTTCCTGGAGCCCTCAAGAGGAAATATTATATAACTTCTTAACACCCTCTTTGTAGCTTGAAAGAAGACAATCTGATTTCTTTTCCCCTGCTTTTTACAGCCCCAGCCTCAGACTTTACTCCAAGCTGCATTTCCTGGGGTAGAACCCCCACGGTTTCCTCCCACTTATGAACCTGGAGCACTTCAATTCATTGTACAGACTGCCACCTAAGAGAAGTCAGAAATCTTTTCTCTTACCATTTTATTAGTCTTGTACCTTTTGTGCTTTGTTATACTTTTCATCTTTCATTTTGGATAAATACAATAAATGACAAAGGTTGAATTGTGTTTTGAGAATCTATTCCTCTCTCTGTTTTTTATTCCTCTCTTTTAGATGTGACCTTCACTATTAGTCAGTGTGTTTGAGGCAGGCTGTGCCTGTGCAAGTACTCAGGAAAGATTTCAGAGAATGAAAAGATAATGAGCTTGGAACGGGGGTGAACAGAGGATGTTGACAGACAGTCCCCTTTTTCTAAATTTCCATTTTTTGAGTGCATTTAGTACCAGGTCTACAGGGTCTCACTACACAGATGGGACTCATAGTCACCCTCCTGTTTTCAGCCTCCCAAGTGCTGGGATTACAGGCACATGCCACCACTCCTAGTCTCAAATCCTCATCCTGTGTCTGTGGAAGCAGGAGCTTTAATCCACTGAACTATCTGGCCTGTCTTTCATTTTCCTTTTTAGAAATTTTTTTATCCAGGGCCTTCAAGCTGAGCTAATCCTCAGCCTTTTTTTATTTTGAGACCAGGTCTCATTTAATCACTAAATTACATTCAAATTTGCGATCCTCCTGCCTCAGCCTCTGAATACCGGGGTTGTACCGGAATGCCTGGCTTCCTTTCTTCGTCTTAACAGTTTGCTGAGATGTAAACCACACTTCATACAAATCTCTCATTGAAAGCATACAATTCAGTGGTTTTGAGTGTATTCACGGAAACGTGCAGCCAACCCCGCAGTCTATTTTTGAACTTTGGCATCACTTCAGGAAACATCTTCTTACCCTTTAATTACCCCCTTCCCAGAGACTACTCATTTACTTTGTGCCTCTGTAGAGATCTTCCTGTTCTATATGTCCATATCCACAGAACCATACCTAAGGTCATATGTGACCTTAGGGACTGGCTCCTTTGCATTATATTTTCCTTTTCTTTTCTTTTTGCAGTACCAGGGATTGAACTCAGGACCCTGCACTTGCCAGGCAGGCACTTATTCTACTGAGCAGACTATTGGTAGGGCTGAGTGTACCTCCAATTCTGTGGTTCTTGCAGGCCAGTCACATGGGCATCACCTGTGGAGCTTGTTATAAATGCAAACTTGCAGGCCTCACTCAACCCGCCGACTCAGAAACTCTGAGAATGAAGCCCAGTGATCTGTTTTAACAAGTTCCAGGTGATTTTGATCCAAATTTCAGTTTGAGAACTAGTGATTATTTAGTTAGCATAGGACTATCAGTATTAGCACATAAGAACGAATTATTACTCACACACTCCATGTTCATCAAGGGTATTTACCCAGTTGACAAAGCAAAGCATGGCTCAAAACTAGCAGATCATGATACATACACCGAATTTCAATGCATTGATATGATTGGCAGTCAATTTTATTGTCTTTTTCCTCTTGTCCATATTTCCTTCTAAAATAATGCTTTATCAAACCATATTTAAAAATGGTAAATCCTGCTAGATGTGGTGACAAATCCTTATAATCCTGGCTACTCAGGAGGCTGAAGTAGGATGATCACAAGTTCAAGGGCAGCCTGGGCAACTTAGTAAGAACTAATTGTGAAATTAAAAATATATCTTAATGAAAAGGATTGGGAGCAGAGAGCAGTGGGAGGCATTTGCCCAGCATGCACAAGCCTTGGGTTTGGTTCCCAGCATCAGAACAGTTTTCATGAACTTATTGCCTTTACAGTGAAGCTTATTTCCACTGCTGCTTTATTTTCCATTCATAGGAAGCATTCCTAGAAGAGACGACATTTCTAAAAATCTTGCTTCAGGAAAAATGAATTCCTGACACACTCACCCCAGACACAAGCCTCTCGAGACTGATGTTTTGAGTGACTGTTTTGTCAGCACTGAGAAGGATCAAGTAATGCGTTTTTAAAACAAGTGGTACCACGATGCCTGTACTGAGGGACTACCAAGATTTCACTTTGTGCACACCTGGGACTTCTCTAGTCCGGCCTTATTAAGACCAAACACTTCTTACGTACTCTGAGGATGGTTATTATCTTTTTCAGAAAGAATACAAGAATGACTTGCTTTTGGTTTATCTGAATAGATGTAACTTGTGGTTAAGTTTTAAGATTCTGCTAAAAATGCCTAAGTACTGAGATAAAGGTGTAATTCTGAGCAGAGCAATTTTATTTGTCAAAACTCACGATTGCAGCTTTTTTGAAATAGTAGCCATTATTTCTTTAGCATCTATTTTTATTTTCTTTGAAACACCATTAAATTGAATTTTAAAGATTTTAGACACAAGAAAGCTGTCATGTGGTACTTACAGCACAATGCATCCCGCTATTCATTATTGTTATCTGTGTCTCACTCCACCCCCAGAGCTAGTCCCCTCGAGTGCAGTCGCCATTTCTTCTGTGTATGGTCGCCTCATGCTTTTTTCAGTACCTTGAGTGTATCAGACATCCATTAAGTATGTGTGTATCGATCAGTAGATGAAACAGCAGCCTGAGGCAGCCACCCCTTCAGTCAGAAACTGGAACTCTCCCAAGTAGAACAGGTCAGTGCAAAGCAGCACAAAGCCCACTTCACAGATATCCCACGACATAAGCACATCGTGCCTAGACCACACAGTACAAGGAACTGGACATTCAGGACCCACAACCAGTCCTTTTAGTCCTATGCTTCTGTGTTTCCTCCTTTCCCATGCTTTTTGGGTAGACTTGCTCCTTTTTTACTGTGGTGTCTCCGTTCCCTGAAGATAGATGTTTATATTTTCTTTGGCTTGTCATGGACCTCCAAGATCATTTTTCTTCAGGTGTTTCTCAACATCTAATTGGCTCACATTCAGCAGCCCAATTCCAAATTCTGTAGAGTAATCATTTGAGGGGTGACCCAGAATAGTCAGTCATGAGTGGAAGCAGTAGGTGTGAAAGAACCAGGCGGTACACAGAGCCTGGGGCTAGGAAGGCATCGTGGGTGAGCGGTTTACAGCTGGCATATCCGCCTGGGTCCTCTCCTACTATCTAGACCTCCAGCATAGGTACAAAAGTTAGATGCGAGGAGCAACTAGGGTCACAGAGTTGTTCTTTATTAGTCCAAATCAGGAATAGGTAACTGCGGCCCTTGGGCCCAATCTAGACTGTACTCTCTTTTTGTCTGCTTGTTTTCTTTCTATTTCTTTTGTCCTGTGGTCTGTTTTCTATAAAGGCTAAGAATGGTTTACATGAAGAATAGGTGACAGAGATTTTGAGGGACCTGCAAAGCCTAAAAATATTTATTTTATAGCCCTTTACAGAAAAATCTAGCCGTTCTACCTGGTGATTTACTGTTTCATTTCTTCATTCACTTAATATGCACCAAGTATTTATCACCTTCTAAGTATTGTTGTAAGTAATGGAGACATAGTGATGTTACAAGACAACTATGGTTCTTGTCAGGGAGAAGCATAGATTCTGTCTTGTGTTGGAAAAGACCAATAATAAGCATAGCCACTGATGAATAAATAAATTAGAGGTGCTGGAAACAACACAAATAGGAAATCCTAATAAAGAAAAAATAGCTAGGGGCAGAGAGCTTGCTTCAACAGACTGGTCAGGAAGGTCCTATCTTTGGAGTTGACATTTATGCTATGACCCAAAGAACCAGTCATGAGTTTAACATTCTAGACAGAGGAAGCCAGGACAAAATTTCCAAGGCAAATGAGCGTGTGGCTTAGTCAAGGAACCCCCAACAGGCCCATGGTAGCGGGGAGCATGTCAGCAAGGGAAGGTGGAAAGTGGTGGAGGGAGGCCGTGTGAGGGAGCCAGTGAAGATTTAGTGGCATGATCTCATGGATATTTTTACCTCTTTTTGACTGACACAAGACAGATTATAGGGAAGCAAGAGTGAGTTCTGTTGAAGAGGTCATTATGCTAGTTCAGGTGAGACACACTTGTGATTTAGACTAGATTAGTGCCATGGAAACGGAGAAAGAGAGAATTACAACCTTTCTAAAGGGGGAAACTAATGGCTTGGGTGCAAGGGGTGAACGAAGGGTGCAGTCAGATTCCACCCCAGCCTTCTGTTGCACTAGCGGAGTACACAGTGGGCTCTGTCCTATTACCTGTCTCGTCTCTGATAGCTGAGGAGCTGCTGCTTCAGAATTACGAATATAGCTTACATATCAGGAAAGTTTTTACAGGAAGAAAAAAAATACTCTCAGTGTTGAATTTTGTCAGCTTTTACCTGCATACTTTTCTGTACAGTTTAATTGAACAAAAAGTCTTTATCTGTCAAAGTCCAGGCTACCTTTAGCAAATGGAAAGTTGCTTTTTTTTTTTTTCCTCTCCAGAATAATAGCTTGTACATGCTTGCAGGCTGTGGAATGACCTCTCGGGGCTGCCCTTTTGTGTAAGATTTTGTGACCCTGGTTCTCCCTTTAGGAAATTACGGTAAAAACACAGAGAACCAGGGGACCCTGTCCAGCAGGTCATCTCTGGTCCTGTCTGTCTTCTGCATGAGGACTGTGTAGAAGCTGAGAACCAGCATCAGCACTGATGCTGCAGTTTGGAAGCATTCAAAGAGGAAGCAAATGCTCAGGGGAAGCTTTCAGTTTCCTTCCACTTACAGAAGTTGAATTGTAGCAGCTATCCCTTTGCCATTAATCACCAGGTCTAGTGTGAAGCCAGCCAACTTCAGATGTTGGTTAGAAAGGTGACTAGTGACTCAACTCCTTATCTTATGCTCCCTTCGGGTTTGATCTCACCCGCTACTGAGGCTGCACTTACCTCCCTAAACAAGGGCTTCTTTAGTCTGCCTCCGGGTCCCAGAAGCATGGGGGACAGGGACTTATCCTGTACCTGTGTTCAGCTGACTGCCAGGAAACTTCAACACCCAGCCTGGGATATAAGTGAAGCTGAGGGGGGAATGTTGAGCTTCCTAGTTCTCCTTAAGTGTCAGACTTGACTGTGACAGTTTAACTCTGACCTAGAATCTCTAGGAGGTATTAAACATTTTAATCGAAAATGACCCTTATTATATAGCAAAACCTTCTGGAAGTTAATGCTTCTAAACATCTACTTTTGGTCTCTGCACCCTGAGTCCTGCAAGTACTTAGCTTAGAGATAAGCTTTCATGGCTGTCCCTATTGTTCCAGCTGCAGTGATCGAAACGTCCAAGACTACATTTTGATTCTACTCCTTTGTAGTTAGTTACTTTAGCCTGGGTCTGTCTGCATCTTCGATTATACTAGCAATTATCTGTTACTTTCAATGAGCGGTCTCACCATGTGACCCCCGATTATAGCCCAGTGTTGCTCTCCTATCAGTCTGGCGGAGCTTGCTGTTCCCACTCTGCCCATTTTCAGTGGTGTCCACTGTCTTGTGCACACTCAGGGCTCCCTCTGCTCTCCTCAGCCATGGCTGCAGAATTCTGGGAGGCCCTTTGCCAGCATCCAGCCAGGTATATCATAGGTAATGAAGTCAATAGGGAAAAATAAACAATGGAAATATACCCAGGTGATGTCAATGGACTTGTTTAACTATTTAAGGCTGTATCTCAAAGTATAATTGTGTTGCAGTGTGTTTTCCAAAGTAGTACTTGTAATCCACTGAGCTTTCCAAATAGCTCTCTTTCCTATTAAGCCTACATTGAGAAGTGGGTTTAATTTGGCAGAGTAATTTTTTGTGATAATTGCAGGACTTGCAGATTAGCTTGAGTGAATTGGAAAGGTTCTGCAGCTAATAAAAAAAAAATCCTCAGCAAAAAAAAATTGTAACATTCAATTGCTTCAAGATTTCTCATGAGAGAACCATTAAATATTCCTGATAGGCTAGTTCTGAGTCCAAGCTAGCATGTTAATATGTGCTTAGAGTAAGATACCTTTCAAGTGACATATGTCCTAACATTCCCAGAATAAAAGAATAAAGCCTGCTATTCAGAGGGCTTTAACATAGTGGATAAGCTAATAACAGATATTTATGAATTAGATTTTTAGGTGATAATTATTTACTTGGCCAAGCTCTATAGCCCTTTCCTGTGTTAGAGCCGCATACAAACTATTGTAATTTTGTACTGAGCTTTTAGAACACACTGCCATTTATTTATCAAACATTTGTTAAGTATTTTTAAGTGTCAGGCACCATGCTAGGTTCAGGAGATGAAACCCTAACAGATAATTGTGCACAAACACTTGGACTCAGAGATGCTAACCTTCCCTCAGATTGGTTAAAATTGTCTTTCTAATAGCCTGTGGTTGAACTTTGAGGACCTTGAAGGAATCAGTTCCTCTGGTTTAACATTTAGGAGCTTCTGGCCATCTATATATCCCACAGACTATTTCCCAGCTGCCTTGGAATCTCTTCACGGTCCATCAAGTTGTATGGCACGGGTATTTCACTTACCCAAGACTAAGGCAGTTGCAGTTAAGCTCAACTGAAGAACAGTATTTTCTGTGTCTCAGAATAAAGTGCTTTCCTGTGTTTTACAAACACAAGCCAAATAAATTTCAAAACATGATCAAAGATACTCCCAACTAGAAGACACAAAAGCAAATTTATTTTGGTTATACATAGAGGGGTGAGGATACAGGTCAGGGCACATTTTTACAAGGCAGACATTGACCACTGACTTCGCTACTGTGCTTAGTTCATACTTATTTGTTTTTAAAGGTTTTTGGAATTGAGGTCTTTACTGTGTTGTCAGACTAGCCCTGAACTCCTAGAATGAAGTGATTTCTTGCCTCAGCCTCCCAAGTAGGTAGGTCTTCAAGTATGTGCCACTGAGCACAGCTTCATGATCCTTCTTTAGGAACAAATTTAATTTAATTTATTTATTTGTGTTGTATTTTAGGGAAGGGTCTCATTACTAGATCGGACTCTAGTGATTCTTCTGTTTACAGTCTCCCAAGAGCTGCATCACCACATCCAGTCTCAATTGCCCTCTCAGCGTGCCTCGGGGATGGGGCTAGCACTGCAGGCCTGGGGATTGAACCCCTGGCCCCTGTGTTTGCTTGCAGGCACTTTAATCCGCTGAGCTATTTGGCCGGGCCTTAGGAAAAGTTTTAGGTTTACAGAAAATTTGAGAAAGTAGTACAAAAATTCCGTTATTATCTTCACTTTCAGCCAAGTAACACTTTTTGACATCTTATCTTAGAACTGTGCATATTATAATCAAGGAAACAATATTAAGTTATTAATGTCTAAGGTCCAAGCTAGATGTGGTGATGCACATTTGTAATCTCAGTTACCCAGGAGGGCTGAGCAAGAACATTATACCTTTAGGGACAGGGAGATGGCTCAGTGGAATAAGTGCTTCCCTGGCAAGTGCAAGGGCCTGAGTTCAATCCCCGGTTCTACGAGAAAAAAAAAAAAAAAAAAAAATGATACCTTTGAGGTTAGCTAGGCAATTTAGTAAGACCCTGTCTCAAAAAAAAAAAAAAAAAAAAAAAAAAAAGAAAAGAAAAAGGCTAGGTGTGGTGGTGCACACTTGTAATCAGAGCATTCTGGGAGACTGAGGCAGAAAGAGCACAAGTTTGAGTCAAGTATAGGTAACTTAGTGACTTAGTCAGATTTGTCCTCAAATGAAAAATTAGAAAATGTTCAGTATGTAGTTCAGTGTAAAGGCCTTGGGTTCA
The DNA here is from genome assembly GCA_004027165.1 of Ctenomys sociabilis. Lineage (NCBI taxonomy): Eukaryota > Metazoa > Chordata > Mammalia > Rodentia > Ctenomyidae > Ctenomys > Ctenomys sociabilis. Next base: position 29,478 of record PVKA01009937.1, read on the forward strand.
ATCCATAGTGTTGGGGGGGGGGAGAGAGAGAGACAGACAGACAGACAGACTAGGGGTAGACACTCTTATTTTTTCTAGGTCCCTTTCTTGTATCTGGAGAGCACATTGTACTTCAGTAGTCCCATCTCCATCTCCTTAGACCGCTGGCTGCAGTGCTCTCTCAGACGCCCTTACCTGCAGTGGCCTTGCCACTCCTGAGGAGTGCTGGTCAAGCACATTGCAAGGTTCTCCTCAGCTGGAATTTATCTGGATGAGGCTGGGGTGTTGGGAAGGTCGCTGAGGTATAGTGCTTTTTTGCCCCATGATACCAAAGATCCATCCTAGAAGCATGACCCGTTGCCCCCCATCATCTGGCTCAGTAGGTAGGGTTGGCCCAGCTTTCCCAATGTGGTTACGCTTCAGTTGGGCTTTGCATGCTGCACTCTCTGGAAGGAAATCAGTACACACAGCTCTAACTTAAGCAGTGGGCAGCTACATTTCCCCTCAGTGTTGGCAGAGTAGCAGCATAAATTACGTATGTCAGAAGACGGAGATGTGGCCATTCTTCCCAATTTAATAATTTATTCCATCATGTATTTATGTCTGTGTTGACTAATGGACAGTTATATGTTGAGTTATAATTCAATGCTATTTTATATTTATACTAATTATCTTTGGTTCTTGGGGCCTCCTCAGTTATCTCTGGTGCCTCTTTGACATCTCCTTTTCAGAGTGGGTTTTGTTTGTTTTTTGAGCTCTTCATGATATCCTTTTACACTAAGAAAATATCTTTAGCCAGTGAATCTAATATTGAGATTATGAAGATGAGAGAGTTTGGGTTACTTTTTTTCTAGCTGTCTGGGTCTCACTAGCCAGGTCTCACGATGGAGCTACCCACTGGTGGGCTCATTCAATGTCGGGCATTGTCACTGTCGCCTACGTCTCACCCTGCCCCTCGCCTGGCGCAGAAAGCGAAGAGAGCCACGTTCCTCAGTTCACAGGCTGCATTGCACCTGGTCTGTGCCCATTTTCCTTCTTGCTCTATTTATTCGATCTTATTCCCTTACTCCATCTTATTTTATTTTATGTTTTGGCAGAACCCAGGATTGAACTCAGGCCCTTGCGCTTGCCATCTCTACTGAGCCATCTCCCTGGCCCCTCTTACTCCATTTTAATTCCCTCTGCCTTGCCCATCCCTCTCCATAAAGCATCCTAATGTGTGTTATTTGGGTTGTATGCATCCTTGAAATGGTATATCGTTTTGTGCTCAAGTTTTCTTTTTTCTTTTCCTCTTGCTTGCTTGCTTGTTTCTTGAGTGTGGTACTGGGGCTTGAACTCAGTCTTTGAAGTGACCTATATCACAGGCTTTTTTAGTTAATTAATTAATTATTTAATTAAATTAATTAGTTAAGACAGAGACTTGCTAAGTCATTAGGCTGTGTAGGCTGGGCTCGAGTGTGCAGCCTTTCTGTCTCAGCCTTCCTGTGTGCACCACTAGATCCAGCTTGGGCTTTCTAAACAAGTACTGGCATACTGTATGTTTTGTGCTTTCTTTTATGCAACTCTATTTTGAATGACCTTACGTGTGCACATCTGCCAGGTGCCTGTAAATGCAGGGGCCACCGTGACCTTCACCTGTTGCTTCCCGACTGCCTGTGTCCGCCCACCACCACAGACAGCTCTGTAACAAGCGCCCTGGCCTGGAACGGATCTCTGCATGGATCTGTGTGGGAATTTCTATGAGACAGATATCTAGGAACAGAACGGCTGGATTTTGGAACATCTCTCCTCCATTTAACTAAGTAGAGCCAGATTGCCTTCCCCAATTACACTGATCTACATTCCAACCAGCACACACCACCATCAACACTTGGCATCAGCCAGCTAATTTTTTCCAGGCTACTCAGTGTAACACAATATTTTGTTGTTTTAATTTGGATTTCTCTAATGACTTGTTTCACTTTAAGCATCTCTTCACATGCTCCTTGGGTTCTGAGTTTGTTCTTTATAAACTGCTTATTTGTAGCCTTTGCCCATTTTTTTTCCCATTGAATTCACTGTCATTTTCTTATCAATTGCAATAATTCCTTGTAAATTTTAGATATGAATCTCTTAACAACTTTAGATAATGTAACTGTCATCTTCATTCTTTTGATCTCTTTATGTCTCTTCAGGAAGAGAAATTCTAAACTTTTATTTAATCTGATGTGTCTATATTTGTGTTTTGATATCTTTGGAAGGAGGCAGCCCAGGCTCTGGGGCTTGTACTTACTAGGCAAGAGCTACAACACAGCCCCTTATATTTTTCAATATTGTTTTAAAATATCTTTACTTAATTCTTACTATCTTTTATAGTTGTAATGGTGGCACTCAGTCATACTGAAAATGTTTTCATAATTTTAAGAGCATACTGTGAAACAGGATGTAATGATACAAAGTCTTAGATTTGCTTTGATGAAGTATGGGGGAAGATAAGTGAAAAAGGCCATGTAAGAGTTGGTTGTTCTGTTCCTACTGCCTTTGAACACATTTGAAAATTTCCAATAAGAAAAACTGAAAAGCAGGTTCTTTGTTTTCCTTCACAATCAGTTTTCTACATTTTTTCTTACTTGCTTCATAAGGGCATTTTCCACATTTAGGTTTTGAGTTCAGTGTGCAGTTCTAGGCAGAGATTCAGTCGTGCTTCCCCCACCTTAATGAATAACTTCTCGCAGAGCCAGTTAGTGCCCCATCGTCCCTTCATTATTTAGGGGAGGTTTATTTTTTGTTTTTAGTGTTGAGGACTGAACCAAGGGCTTCCCTTCATTATTTTGTAGTACCACGAAATGAACAAATACCACTGGCATCTTAATCTGTCTGAGCTGCTGTAACAACCACCATAGTATGGGAAGCCTAGAGCAAACTTGTTTCTCACCATTTGGAAGGCCCGGAAGCCCAGCATCGAGGTGCCAGCAAATCCAGTGTCCGGTAAGGGCTGCCTCCGTATCCCAGAGTCTGGGGCCTTTAATACTGTTGCCTTGGGAGCTATGAGTCCCCAATTTGCATTTTGAAGGCATATGTAAGTGTCCACCCCATTGCAGCTGTTGTGTCTCTGACCAATGCAGTCCTGATTTGTTCTCGTACTGACACTGTTATTATGACTAAGGCTTTGTGTAGCACCTCAATGTCCTTTTACGCTTATTTTTAAAATATTGAGTTAGCTATTTTCTTATCTTTTCCGCAAACATTTTATTTATTTATTTATTTATTTATTTATTTATTTATTTATTGTGGAACCAGGGATTGAACTCAGATCCTTGCACTTGCCAGGGAAGTGCTTATTCACTGAGCCATCTCCCCGGCCCCTCCACATACATTTTAGATGTGTTTGCAAATTTTCTTAAGAGAATATAACTGATAGTTTGATTAGAACTGTGGTGAGTTTATAGATGCAACTATATTTTTTTTTTTTTTTTTTTTTTTTTTTTTTTTTGGTGGAACCAGGGATTGAACTCAGGCCCTTGTGCTTGCCAGGGAAGCACTTATTCCACTGAGCCATCTCCCCGGCCCCTAGATGCAACTATAAAGAGTAGATAGATTTATAATTATTTTCTATCTCTTTTGCTGTCAAGTTGACTTACTAATAGGATGGTCCTATATCTCTTCTATCAGCTTGCTGACCAATCCTTATTACTTAATTGTGCATTAACAGCTAGAATTTAATGGAATTGTCATAATAGTGGGCAGGATTGTTTTCAAAATACTAAGCAGGCAAATAAATCAGAAGGCAGAGATATAAGCAAGCATTTACTAAACTCATAATTATTTTTGGTCCTATGTTAGATTCTATATCAAAAAAGAGACAAATAGTGTATATCTCATCATTTGAGGGCTTATGCTTAAGTAGACAACATTGAGTAGATAACTATGTGCAAGAATTTTCACTAGTCAGTGAAGAATATGGTATAATTTTGGCATGCAGAGGCACAAAGTAAATGCTTACAAAGGTGAGAAACAGGGCAATGGGCCTGAACAGAGACAGGACAGAGAAAGTGTCTAAAGGTGTCAGTGTCAATATGGTGACTGATTTAGCTGAGTTTTAAACCCAGAGCCTTTGCACTGAGATATATGCTCAGTCCCTTTATAAAATATTTGTACTTTGAGACAGGGTCTTGCTAAGTAGCTAAACTGCCCAGACTGCATTTGAGTTGATGCCGCTGCTCCCTCACCCTCATAGGGCTGGGATTCTCGGGGGGACTCTCTTGCTCAATTTAGATGTGCACTTTCACCTCAAAACAGGAAGCTTCAAAATATACAAAGTAAACTGCCATTTTTGTAGGAAAACGGAGAAAAAACGGACACAGGGAGGGGAAAATTACTTCTGATTTTTAAAAAAAAAATTGAATTGTGTAAATTTTTTATTTAAAAACTAAAGAAATTAAACTTCCAGAGTTGATAGGTACATTAAAAAGAAAGATTTGATAAAGAATCTACAGGGTACTTATGGTATAGAATTGAAATAAGAAATATACATAGATACACACTTACTCCTATGTATATGCCCAGAGAAGTTTGTACTACGATGCCACCAACATAGTCCTACATTAGTAAAGAAGAATGAAAAAGGAGGTAACTATGATAGAGTTTTCAAGTATCTTATCAAGGCCTACAACACACACACAGTACTCATCTGTATGAATAGAGCAGACCAGGACTGGCCAAATAGCTCAGCGGATTAAGGCCAGGGGTTCTATCTCTGGGCCTGCCATACTTGCCCTGTCCCTGGGGTGCACTGAGACAGCAAGTGAGACTGGGTGTGGTGGCTCACACCTGTAATCCCAGCTCTTGGGAGGCTGTAAACAGGAGAATCACTACAAGTCCAATCCAGTAGTGAGACTCTGAACACCTTATAGACCCTTCCCTAAAATACAAAAACAAACAAACAGCAACAACAAAGATGAATGAATAGAGCAGACCAGGGGCTAGGGAGATGGCTCAGTGGAATAAGCGCTTCCCTGGCAAGCGCAAGGGCCTGAGTTCAATCTCCAGTTCCACAAAAAAAAAAAAAAAAAAAAAAAAAGAAAGAAAGAAAGAAAGAAAAGGAAAGAATAGAGCAGTTATTGAAGAGGAGCTTTTGGTCACCTTCAGTGCCCTAGAGTACTTCAGAGTTTCTAGAATATTTGACCAAGAGGAGCAATCTCACTCACTCTTGTTACCACCTGTTGGGAGGGTTGCTGGGATAGCAACTCAGCCAGCTTCTTCTGCCTCCCAGTTGCCTGCAACCTACGCCCTGAGTCTGATGAAGGAATATTGTTCAGTGGAGCGTAGGAACCGATAATTGCTCAGCATTGCCAGCCATTAAAAGGTGACAGACAATTCATTGTCAGCCATGGAACAGAGCCAGGTTTTCTGCAGTTTCATAGGGGCAAGAGTAGCAACCTTTCCCTGGCTCTCCTCTCCTTAACATTGTGTAGATAATTCTCCCTCTCTCTCTGAGTAAAAAAAGATAATCTCAGTGTATGTGCCTGAGTTTTGTTCTTGCTACCACCAGCACAGGTAAATCTACATAATCTTGACAGTTCATCCACAGTACATGAATCCTAGTTCATTCACATTACACATCTGTGTTTTTCTAATAAATCCTTCTCAATTAAATTCTGTATATTGATTTTGAGAATCATGCATTTACTTCTATATGTTCTGATTTCTTCCTACTTAGAATTTAACAGATTCTTTTCTCACCCCTTTCTGAGCATTTTAAATTATATTCTAAGTGACAGTTCTACTCCATTTTCAACATAAATGAGTTTCTTTGAAACTATCATTCAACAATTATCTTAAGTTCCTTATTGCTACTTTTGAAAATTATGTGACTTATTTTTAAGTGGTCTTCACTATGATTTTATTACAATTATGGATTAAAATAAAGATTTGTCTCTATGTGACGATTTATTGGCATTATATATGAAAGAATAATTGGAAACAATGAAAAAGTTCAACCAAAGAAGAATGACAGCTTGATTCTTCTTTTTCCTCTTTTTTTTTTTTTTGTCAGAACCGGGGATTGAACTCAGCCCCTGTGCTTGCCAGGGAAGCTCTTATTCCACACAACCATCTCCCCAGACCCCAATAGCTTGCTTCTTATTGCCAGTCATCTTTTCCTTCTGGCTCCCCCTTACCTTCTCGCTGCCTGTGAGCTGAGACTCTCGGGTTAAGGTCTTCGCATGTGATGAGGTTCACACAAAAAAGACAAAACAAAATAGAAACACCATCCTCTTCTGAAAGGTTAGAGAACTAAACTTCATCTAAAACTTTTATCAGGCTGGTGAGATAGCTCAGCACACTAAGTGCCTGCTTTGGCAAGTGCAAGGACCAGGGTTTGATTCCTGGTCCCGCATGCCACTCCCCCCTGCCCCTAGGGTACACTGAGCTGGTGAATGAGTGCAGGCCTTGGGCACATGACTGTAGTCCCAGCACTGGGAAGGCTGAAAACAGGAGGATCCTACCGGTCCGAGCTTGTAGTGAGACCCTGTACCGAATACATAAAAGAAAAAAAGAAAAAAAAAAATCAATGAAAGCAAGTAAAAACTCTATTTAAAAAAAAAACCCTAAATGTACCAGCAGTTTACTACACTAACTATATTGTAACCAGACTTCCTGCCTGTCACATTCGATGGCTATCACTTACTAACAGGTGACCATGGTCAAAAGACTTAGCCTCTCTGTGCCTGAGGAAGACCTATAGTGAGAGCCAAAAATGTATACCCTTCAGGAAAAGAAAAACTTGTATATATATTTAGCACTGAATTTATTGAGACATTATGAGCAATACAAGTTACTTTTGGCTTTTGCAATCATAAGAGAGACACTACTATGGTGAACTGCTTCTTGGATAACTTTGGTCATTTTCAGTTTCTTCTTTAAAAGCCAGTGGTGTACTGAGTTTTCTGTGATATATGACCATCTTTAGGGCACCACAGACAAGAGCAACACCATCTGTTGAAAAACACATCATTCTCCCCCTGAAGTATATATACTTATTTGGGGGGCTGCCATTTAACTCAGTTGTTTAAGTGCCTGCTCATGCAAATGTAGTCAGGAGCAGGATACCACAGTTGGATCCCCACCTTCACCTGCCTTACCAGACCTGCTCTTAAGGCAGCCTAAGCCAGCCAAAAAAAAAAAAATCATATATATATATATATATATATATATATATATATATATATATATATATATATATTTGGCAGAAGACAAATAGAGATAGAGATAGAGATAGATAGAAGCTAGAGACATAAAGATAGAGATAGAGAGATAGAGACAGAGAGCAAAATTAACTATTTCTACCCAAATAAAACGATGGGGGTCTACTATCTGGGATACTAATTCCTTTCTTTCTTTTAAATTTTACTTTCTTTTATGTAGGTTTCCTTTGTAGAACCATTCTAGATTGCCATCATTATCAGAATGTAATAATATTCAGCACCTGTATTGGTGTTCCTCAAACTCCCACAGAAAAAGCTAGCTATGACTTTATTAGAGCCGGGCTTTGGTAGGTGACACAGGTCATTTTCTTTCCACATTCTGTTTTTTTGCTTTCAGTTCTTTCTTCTCATCTTCAACCTGATGCCACTTCAGGTGATAATAGAATTGAGAAGCGAGTTAGGAAGGAAAAAGCAACCTGACTTGTGAAACCCTAAGAGATTTTACTAGCTAAATGAAGACAGATCCAGACATTATATCTAGTAAATGCTCCAGGAGGATGAAAAGAGGCAACAGCCTCAGCCAATAAAGCACAGTGGCTATAGAAGCTTTTCCACATCAGGATACTCTCTGACCTTATTCTGAGAGCTTCTCGCTGCTTAATCCTTTCATGGTTGTTACATGCACTAGGGGCGACAGGAGCAAGAAGAGAAGAGGCCAGAGTTTCGGAGAAGAAAGTAGAGGAAGGCTTTATTTTATTTTTTTTCAAGATTTGACAAATAGGGGGAACAGTCATGAAGATTAAAAAAAATGCAATAAGAAAGCAGCATATCCAGGGAGGAACGTAGGCATCAACATAGGACTTGGTGGACGCCCGTAAGTGAGGTGCACAGTGGTGCTTCTGTCCACAGACTCAATTCTTTCCCTGATTTTGGTCACAAACCGAATTGAATGAGAGCCAATGCACATTTCCCCATAAGGTCAACACTGAACCTCACCATAGAATTGGCTTCACTTCTCTTCCAACTTGGTTTGTGACCAGAATTGTGGAAAGAATTAAATGCATCAACTGAGGCCTCACTGCTTTGAAAAAAAATCAAATGTCAAAGAAAAAAATGAGAAGACATATGGCAAAAGTAGGAAGTGCTGAAAGGGGATGAACCCAGAAAAAAACAATAGCTAAATGCACAAAAATGTTTGGGAGAGGGAAAATTTTTCTTACTCTTCAAGATTCTCTCTCTGGGTTGTGCGTGTAGAACACTGGTGCAGCATTTGTGAGGCCTGGGCTCAACCCCAGCACCCCGGACATAGAGATTCTTTTTTTTTGTTTTTGTCTTTTTGAGACAGGGTCTCACTATGCAGTTCAGGCTGGCCTTAAACTCACTTTGTAGCTCGGGCTGGTCTCGGACTCACAACAATCCTCCTGCCTCAGCCTCCGGAGTGCTGAGATTATAGGCATGCGCCACCACGCCCAGCTTTAGAGAGAGATTCTTGTCTCCTCTGCAAACAGTCACTGTCATGCATCCATCTTCACAACACTGACCCCTCCAAATAGCTTCCCCACATTTCTGCTACCTATTTTCATTCAAATAGATTGCAAGTCACTCTTCCTGGCCGCTCTCTGAATTATATTTCTAAATTTTGGGAAAGATTCGCTGCTCTTGGAATTGGCCTGGCTTCTTGGGCCACGCAGCGGTAGGCTGTCCTGCCAAGGCATAGCGGCAGCAGGCAAGTCGCAGCTGAGCTCCCAGGTTGGAGCGCAAGGCTCCGGTTACCCGCTCAGGTGGCCCAGCGTACGTGGCTTTCTTCAGAGGCCACACACTGAACTGCACGCCTCGGCCAGCTACTGCAAGGCTGCTAAAGGTCCAAGGATGTGGGAGCTCCCAGGGTAGCCTCCAGGCAAGGCCCGCCTTAGCCCTGAGGGGCTCCAGGGCAGCCCGCAGTTCGGGCCAAGGGAGACCCGAAATTCCTGCGTCAGAACGCACCTACACCCAGGCCAGATCTGAGGAGTCTGAATATGACTATGCCAAGTTTAGGAAAGAGCCCTTGCTCACTGGAAGACTATTTTGGCCAACTTTTTCTTCCTTCTTTCTTGACTTCTGAGATTTATAACTATAAATCTGTATTTTTCTGTCCCACCCTACTTCCAGTTTCTTTCCCTTCTACTTTTGGTTTAGAGATTATAACCTTTTTATAAGTTTTTTTTTTTTTTTTTTTTTTTTTGTAGTGTAGTAAAGGGTCTACTGGGTGTACAGGGTCTCACAGAGATCAGACTCGTAGTGACCCACCTATGTTCAGCCTCCCAAGAGCTAGGATTACAGGCACGTGCCACCACACCCAGTCTCCATCGCCCTCTCAGTGTGCCCGGGGGTGGGCACACCACGCCACTGTGGATCGAATCCCTCAGGCATTTTAATCCGCTGATTAAAGTGGATTAATTTGGCAAGCCCTTACGGTGATTTTCATTGATTACAAAATTACTATAAATCCATACAAATAAAAATAATAACACAAGTTTTCCAAAGACTCTTCTTAGTTTTATCAAATACCAATAATAGCCAGTTAGACTTATCTATACCCCACCTACAATCCCATCCTTTATTCTGAAGAAATCTTAGTATATTGTTTCACCTGTATATGTTTTAGCATTAGGTCTAAAAGATAAGGACTTTTTTAAAAAAGCTTAATAGTTTGATACCATCATCCACCTAAAAATATTAACAAGAACTCTTTGATATCAGGTCAATGTTTACAATTCCCTAGGGGTCATATTCTTTTTTTAAACTTTTCTTTCTTTTTTTTTTTTTTGCAGAACCATTTTCTTCTTTTTTTTTTTTTTTGCAGAACCGAGGATTGAACTCAGGCCCTTACTCTTGCCAGGCAAGCGCTTTTTCTACTGAGCTATCTCTCCGGTCCCTAAACTTTATTTTACTAGATCCAGAGAAGGTAGATATGCTGCTGTTAATAAACAAGCATCTCAAATTCTCCTGATTTCTCTCTATCTCTATCACTCACTTTATTTTATTTTGTAATTTTTACTTTCCCCCTACCAAGTTTCCTGTAGATTTTGCTAATACCATCCTGACAGGATTCTTTAAACAAACCAAAAAACCACATTCCATTGTGCTACGAAGCTCTGCAAAATAGTAGTTTGATCAGAAGTTGTTAAACTTTGTCGTTGTAAGCAAGACAATTTGGTGTGACGGTGCCTATTTACCTTCCTCTCTGCCTTCTCCCCTCTCTTCTCTTTCTCCTTTTCCATTTTCTTTTCTTCCTGCTCTTCTCCTTCTTTTCATAGCACTGAGAATTGAACCCAGTGCTTTCACACTGAGCTACATCCACAGCCCATTTTTAATTATGAGCCCAGGCTTCTCTAAGTCACTAAGTTGCCCAGGCTGGGTTTGAACTTGTGATCCTCCTGCCGCGGCCTCTCAGAGTGAGTGATTGCAAGTGTCCATCTACATGTCTGGCTCAGTTTTCTCTTCTTGTGACATTTTTTGACATTAACTGTTATAACCTAGATTTTAGAAATTGCTTCTATTAGTCGAAATATTTTTGTAGAGAAAATGTCTCCTGATCAAATATTCATACACTGAGATACAGATCATATGGAGGGATAAGATAAAGTCTTAATCAGATTTTAAGTCAGCCCACTTCCCTTGAATTCTTTTTTTTAATACTGGAAATCAGTCTCAGGACCTGACACTTGCCTGGCAAGCGCTGTGCTGCTGAGCTACATCCCCAGCCCCGTAGCATTTTATAAAAAAAATCTAGGTCTGGAGACATAGCTCAGCAGACTAAGCACCCATTTAGGCAAGCTCAAGGACTGGGTTAGATCACCAGCACCATATGCCGCGTTGGCCCTACCCCTAGGTACACTGAGCCATGGACCACGGCTGGGTGTGGTGGCACACGCCTGTGATCCCAGCACTGGGGAAGCTGTAAACAGGAGGATCACTACAAGTCAGAGCAGCATAGTGAGACCCTGTACAAAAAAAAAAAAAAAAAAAAAAAGTATCGCTATGAAGTTCACACTCTGGGATCCTCCTGTCTCAGCCTCCCCAGTGCTAGGATTACAGCCATGTGCCATCACAGCTGGTTTCTGCAGCCGGCAGTACCAGGGTCCTTGTGCTTGCTAGGCAGATGCTTAGACTGCAGAGCTATCTCCAGAGCTCTCTCCTGGCATTTTTTGAACATGGATTTAAACATAAACTGTTTCAATGGGAAGGAGAAACTGAGATGAGGAAAAGGACAAATGAGAGAAGGGAAAAAGGTATATTTAGATATATATGCAGGATAGTTTGGATAATTGTACTGCTGATTTCTTCTGGTCTTTTGAAAGGAGCAGTTAATGTTTAATTTTTTTTTTTTCTTTTTGTGTGTTTTGAATTTCTTACAACTTTTTTGTTTGTTTTGTTTTTCTTTAAACCAATCTTTCACTTTTATTATCTGGTAGCCTGAACAACTAATTTGAAGATAACATCATGCAGTACAGCAACCATTTTTGAATTCCTGTTACTTTGTTTTGTGAATTTTTTTTTTTTTTTTGGTGGAATCAGAGATTGAACTCAGACCCTTGCGCTTGCTTGTCAGGGAAGCACTTATTCTACTGAGCCATCCCCCTGGCCCTGTTTAGTGAAAGTTTTTATTGCTTCTTTTATAATTTTTAATGTATTTAGCACAGGGTCTATGGGGTTCCACTACACAGATTGGATTTGTAGTGATCCTTCCTGTTTTTCAGCCTCCTAAGCATTGGGATTCCTAAGCATCTGGATTACAGGTGCACATCACCATGCCCAGTCTTAATCATCCTTTCAGAGAGCCTGTGAGTGGGGCGAGCACGGCATGCTGGGCATGGGACCCTGATCCCTCCATCTGCCTAAGCAGGTGCTTTAATCAGTGTATTATTACTTTTCTTTTTTTTCCAGTATATTATTTCTTTTTTTTTTTTTTTTTTTTTTTTTTTTTTTTTTTTTTTTTTTTTTTTTTTTTTTGTCTTTTTTGAGACAGGGTCTCACTATGCAGTTCAGGCTGGCCTTAAGCTCACTTTGTAGCTCAGGCTGGTCTCGAACTCACAACAATCCTCCTGCCTCAGCCTCCCGAGTGCTGGGATTATAGGCATGCGCCACCATGCCCGGCTTACAGTATATTATTTCTAATGCTGTTTTTTCTACCACTATTTTATATTATCAAAAAAATGAACTGTTTCTTTTTAATTTCCTCTTTCAAATTTTTTAATTTATACCCCGATCTTTTATTATTCCTTAACATGAACTGTGAGTAAATAAGGAAAACAATGTGATTTAAGCCAGTAAGTATTGAGATAATTTGTTACATGGCATTGGATAACCTCAACAATCTACTTCATGAATAGAACTAATTGAAACATTTTTCATGCTCATTCTCATTGTCTTTTCTGTTGCAACCCTGAAATGACATTCTAATGTTGATGGGCAAGTGGTCATCGCCAATTGTGTTGGACACTGTGGCCTATTTTGTGCCCATCTACACGCAGTGGGCATAGAGAGCCCTTTTCATCACTCATCTCATTCCAGGAAGCTTATATTTGCAATCCCATAGATAAGTTACTGGAATCCCATCGGGTTAATTCCAATCTATCACTTCCAATGCAACCCCAGGTGAGAATAAAGGCACTAAAGCATATCCTCTATCTTGAGGTTTGACCCCAGCTGACAGCACACAGCATTGGCTCTTCATCCTATCTCAACCCAGCTCATATGAAAGAGCAGCAGGTGAGGTTACCAGGGAAACACATGTGCCGTCTTCAGAGACTGCCACCAGACCAATATGCATTGCTCAAAGCCAGTTGAAAGGATGAGGAAAAGTCCTACATAGCTCTGTACATATCAATACAAGGAAATAGGGGCAGGCACAGACAAATTGGAGACACTTGCTCTTCTTTCAGGGAGAGTCACCCAGGTGGTCTTCCACAGTGGGGTACCTGGTCCACCCAGGGTATACCCATAGACCCTACTGGCAGTGTTACCTCCTGGACACTGCACTACATTTGCTCTTTTGAGGATTAGCCCCAGTTCTGATCAGATTGTCTGGTTTTTTATATTTCTTTCAAATCATCAGTGACCAGCTGGGCCTGGTGCAGTCTCTGCACTCTGGAGGCAGAGACCATCCTGGGCTACACAGTAAATTCAAGGCCAGACTGAAGTACATAATGAGACCATGTCTCAAAAAAAAAAAAAAAAAGATCAAAACAAAACAAAATAAAAACATACTGGTGACCCATTTACTTCAATTCCAATATCTGAGAGGCTATTTCCTGGAGACAGAATAATTTCAAGCAAAAATTGGTCATTACGTTTTGCTTATGTTGAAGCCATGTCTAACCTGTAGGTGGATAATTTTCTATTACTTTAACTGGTTTTCTGCCTGAATGACTGATTTGTTTGGAATCCATTTGAAAATCAGAACCTTGCATAGAGCTTTCAGATAATCCTTGTCTATCTCAGAGCTACAGAATGATTATAAGCACAAATGGAATACAAAAATAGTAAAAAATTAAGGGCTATACTTAGAGCCTTCCTAAGTACCCAAATTTCCAACATTAGTAATTAAGATACGTCTAGATTTGTTCACTAACTGATTTCTAACATACACAAACTTTCAAGCTTAGCTCATTTTTTTCTGTGAAGTATTTATAGGCATCATCTCATATAATTCTTATAAAACCTCTATGAAATCAGAATTCCAATCACAGAACACAACACATTGTGTTGCACAGAGCAACAGTCACCTGCACAGAGCAAAGCTGTAAACATTCCATCTAAGTGAGCCTAGGGTTCACTCTGTTCACTGTAACATGAGCACATCTCACTATCTCACTTAAAGGCTTGTGAGATTTCTAACCAGGTACCATGGCGCTACTTCAAAAGCATAAAAAAGAACCTATCATTGTGGTGGTCTCATCCTTTCAAATGAGAATTATGAGCTAAGTGGATGACTTGTGCAGGCCAATTTTGCCTTCTGGACACTCTCTTTGCTCTTTCTGTGTAGAACTTTTTTTTTAGTAAGAAACAAAAAATATCTAATCCTGCAGCAGAAGAGACAGAGACAAAGGAGCAAAGGAAAAATGCAAAAGAAAAATAGATAAGACTCTCACATAATAAGACTTATCTGTGAACTACAGTGTGACTAACTTAGGCTAAGGGAAAGTATAGCATACCATTTCTCGCTTGGGTTTTATTATAACACCATAGATTATAGCAACAGAAAAACAGCCACAAGAAAACACTGAAAGACAGCCACAAAAAAAAAAAAAAAAAAAAAAAAAAAAACATTCTGATGGGCTGTGCATCCTCCCAGAATCAGGTATTCCTAGTGAAGTTGCTAATGTTCCTTCTGGCAGGGGAGGAGGTGGCTAGGAATGGGTAGTGATGCGTGCAAGACTAATTCTGGGAAAATCCTCAATTAGAGTCAGTGACATCTTACTAAAACCTGAGGCTGATAACTTATATACACACTATCATCCAAACACAAACATACTTTGCTGCTGTGGTTCTTTAGCAAAGAGAGGGGCACTTACAGCTGAAGAGAAAGCTTACATTAAAAAGAATTCATTACTTTTACAAAATGTGCACCAAAGGACATTTACTAGTACACTGAGAGCTATTATTATAAATAATTAAAACTAGACTATTCTTCTCTAAATAAATGTATAAAGTACATTGGGTGATTCAGAGCCTCAAGCCCTCTCAACATAGCGCATTGTACACTTAAAATGCAGGAGTCTACCCAGGCCATTAAAATCATATTCTTGGTTCTTCAATGGAGACTTTATAAAGTAGACTTGGAAAGGCACAAGAACTCAGGATACTGAAGTTCCTTCTTCTGTTTTTTCATAGCAATTATTTATAAGAAAGTAAAAATGTTTATAGACATCTTTGTATGAAGAACTTGTAGAAGTATTTTATACAAACACTTTGATTCACAGTGTGAAAGCCTGAATGTTAAGCAACATGGCACTTTGTGAGCATCACGGCTCAGCAAAGCAGCCGTTGGGATTTCTGCTAAGAGGTTGCATGTTGGAGCCTTCCCTACTCAAAGAGTGTAAAATGAAGACCCTAGCAATATGATAAAGAAGACATCTTACGCCCCTAACCCTGATTTTCTCAAAACACTGAAGCACTATTTGGCTTGTTTCAATGAAGCTTCTAGAGGAAACTGAGTTTGCCTTGAGGGTGAAAAGAGTTTTGCATTTTCTAGAGTCAGGATCTACCTAAGTGGTTTCATAGACTGCCTCTGGCTTGAGTGTCCCAGAAGTGAGGAGCTCCTAGCGGCTTCAGCACACTTGAGTTGTGTAGAGTTAATATGACTGAATTCATTCTCAGTTCAAAGGCACCTTACAGGGGACCTAAACTAGGTTTAGAATCCTATAATTTAAGCGAAGCCAACACCCCCTTTCCCCTTTCTCTGTTCCTATAAAGATATTCAACTCAGCAGACATCTTTTGAGGAACTCAGGCTGTGTATATCACAACTGAGGCACTAAGCACTGGTGAGCAGTACCCAAGTGACCACTGAGGCAGAAGGAACCACAAGACTGAAGGACTTGAGCAAAATTCTTGTCAGAGAAATATCCTGATTTCTATAGGTTAAAGTAACAGCTAAATGATATGCTAGGATATTGAAGAAGTGAATATACAATTTATTTTTTGTGTCTTTTCTTTTTATGCCTTTAAGGTATGTTGAAGTTCACTTTCAAAGAAGAATAAAGCAAAACAAGGTATAAACTTTATTTTGCCTCAAACTTTTTTTAAGCTAATAAGTAAAAATAGTTTATTTACAATAAAAGAAAATAAACTGTAAAAGTAAAGTAGTTCATTTATAATATTTTTGTGTGTATGTTGGATTTTTTACGCTATACATCAGATATTGTGTCAAAGGTGTATCAGACTCACTTTGTCAGCTTCAAGAACAGTCTGACTTTTGAACACTTTCCTGGAATAGAACTCTTGTTTAAAGTTGGTCAATTTACTGAGGACTGAGCCCAGGGCCTTCCCATTGAGCTACAGTCCCAGCCCTTTTTTATTTTGAGATGGTTTCATTGGATCCCTAAGTTGCCCAGGCTGGGTTCAAACTTGTTGTTCTTCTGCTTCAGCCAGAGTGTTGGGATGACACAAGTATTCCATCATGCCCAGCTGTTTAAGGCATTTTTGAAATAGAGTTTGACAAAATGGAGAAGAGTAGCTAGGAGAGGGGTAGAATTTGAAATCATATCATGTAAGAGACCCAAGTGAAGGAATGGGATAGGACACTATGTAGAAGCCATGCAAACTGAGGCACACAGTACATTTAAAAGTTTAGAAGGATTTCCCAGAGGACAAGAGAGAAAGGGAGGATAGTTTTTGCATGGCTTCAAGAGTTCACTGGGTAGGATTAAGTAAAGTAAAAGCAAAAAAGTATATGTTTAAAAAAAATCCTTCCAGCATCTGGAGACGTTAGCCTACTGATGGCTACACCCCATATGTCTAACCTTTGCCTCAGACTTTGAACTCATCTTCTATCAGTTTGCCACCAGTACTGAGGTTATCATGGTCTTGTGATTCCTTCTTTTCTCTTCCACATTAATCATATCACCTGCCACCAGCTTGAGTGGGGTCAGCAGTCTAGGATATTCAAACCCGTGCATTCTACCATGTGGTTTTGATCTTTGTTTATTCTTTTTCCTTCAATGCAAAATTCTAGACAAACACATAGTTTTCTAGAAGCCTTGAGGCTATGAAGTAGGTCAACTTAGCTCATTTTGAAGCAACAGGACACATCTGCATTACATTTTATAGGAGATGTCCTCGTCTCCACTCCATCACGGGTTGCAGAGAGTGACAGGAAAATCAACTAAAGATGCCTTACCAGCAAGAAACAAAAGCAGGAGAAAATGTAACTGGAAGCCAAGGTACAGACACAGTGAGATTTTACACATATCGAAAGGCCTTCTCAAGCCAAATCGTCTTTCTTTATTAGCTCCTACTGCAAGTTGTTCCCAGCATGGGGTTACAAACAACATAGTCCCCTCCCTTTGGGACAAGGCACGATTTGGAAATGTATGGCACTCGTGCCATTGCTCTCCATCCTATTCTCAGGGAAGACAGAAGTAATCTGCTGGTGACTACGCCCCATATGTCTGGTTTTCTGTTTTGCTAAACCCAGGTGTGTCCTTACAATAATTCTCAATATTCTCCAGAGAGCCACCATCCTCTGTGGTGTTAGCCTTCTAGGAAAATCCTATTTGCTGTCTGATGTTAAGGCCTTGAAGTCTTCCAAACTAAATGAACTGTCAAATACAGTGCCATTCTTGAGCGTAAAGAATTACAAAGTTCAATGTCTCTATCCACTGACTGTTAGATATGAAAAAATGTTTCGTAGGAAGGAAGAAAGGGTTGAGGCATGAATTTGGGGCAAG
The DNA here is from genome assembly GCA_004027165.1 of Ctenomys sociabilis. Taxonomy (NCBI): domain Eukaryota; kingdom Metazoa; phylum Chordata; class Mammalia; order Rodentia; family Ctenomyidae; genus Ctenomys; species Ctenomys sociabilis. The sequence continues at coordinate 47,073 of PVKA01009937.1, forward strand.
GAGCAAAACATTCCATAAGCAAAACATTCCACAGGATATCTTGCGAAAGAGAGGATTGGATTGCAAAATGAATAATCACTCTGTACTCTGTCCTGTGCACATGAACTTTTCACAAAGCAGTAATGTTTTAGAATGAAAACACTATATTTTCAATCCATTTGCTACCCTATTTCACTTCATGAGAAACCAGAATATGTTATATCTTTACAAATATAGCCCAAAAGAAGAAATTAGGAAATAAATTTATTTTTAATAACCTACCCATTCTCACTTCTGTTCTGTGAACAAAAAAGCAAGAAAGACAACTGAAAGACAAATATGACCCAAAGACAAAGTTCATACTATAAAACCTGGTGAAGGGGCTGGGAAGATGGCTCAGCAGGATAAGTGCTTGCCTGGAAAGTGCAAGGACCTGAAATTCAATACCCGGTTCCACCAAAAAAAAAAAAAAAATCAACTTTAAGGGGAGATGGCTCAGTGGAATAAGCACTAAGCACTTCCCTGGCAAGTGCAAGGGCCTGAGTTCAATCCCCAGTTCCGCAAAAAAAAAAAAAAAAAAAAAAAAAAAAAAATTCTGGTGAAGATAAAATTAAACACTTTTAGTATAATCATCACAACAACGAAAGATTTTGCTATCAGGGGATTAGGAGGCTGGATCTTCCAATATTTAAAGTTAGAAAGCTATTATCTAGGGGATTGTCTCTGAATTCTGAATTGAAGGTGAGGAACTAGAACTTGTTCTTTGGTCCAACACTCATTCCTGTTTACACTGGTGTGTTGGTAATAGGGATCTGAAGACTGTTCCATGCAAACCTTAGAAGAGGCCATGAACCACAAATTCAAAGACTCGGAGAGCTTACTGAGATGCTCAGTTATTTCAGTGAGGGCATTATCAGCTGAACCATTCCTCCCAGAAATAGAAAATATTTTCCAGCATAATCAGAATTTTAGCTACCCCATGACGTGGGAGACAGTGTGCTAGACTGTGTCCAGCCATTGGTCATATGGTGACCAGACTGTGACAAGAAGATGCCCAGGCTAAGCTTTCTTCTGAGAAAACAGAACCCCACGGAAGTAGACTGAGTCTGTATTCAGACTGTCTAGACTGTGTATGGGACCAGGGACATGATTTGTGGGCCCCGTGCAAAATGGAAATACAGAGCCCCTTGGCCAAAAAGCAGGAAAACATTCTAATAAATGTACTAAAATATACAGCTTTCTCTCTGTTCTTTCTCCGCCTCCTATGGTTTATTCTTTGTTGTTTGCTATTTAATGTCACTCGCCTTCTAACACTAAGACACTTGCAAGGAAGTGTAGAGTGCAGGGAACCAGAAAGACTCTTCTTAACTAAACTCTAATCAAGATCCTGATTATAGAACTGTTTTATTTTTATTTATTTTATGTATTTACATTCATTTTTGTATTTTAGAGAAGGGTCTACCAGATGTTCAGGGTCTCACCACTAGATCAGACTCGTAGTGACCCACCTGCTTGCAGCCTCCCAAAAGCTGGGATTACAGGCACATACATGCAGTCTAGGATCCTGATTATATATCCACTATCTCCCCAGTTCTAATGGATGACCTTGAACCCCAGATGCTTCTTGCTATAACTGGAATTTGAGCACTATCTGACTCATCTCTAGATGTAGTCTTGACATCTCCTGTAATCCAAAATTTTCTTATCATCTGAAGTATCAGAATCATTATTTTCGTAAGCAGACTTGTCATTCTATTCTCAATGGGCTTGAAGGACGCTAGAGCAGCTGCTCCACTTCCCCGAGTCTCTTGTCTGAAACCAAGTCCATGAAATAACGGGGTGGAAGGTCTAGGAGCTTCTCCATCTCTGAGCCACTGTCATCAGTGGTGTTGTGCCCCAGAAAGACAGTGCAGAGAGAAGCATAGGGTGAAGCAGGGATGAGAACCAGCTCCTGAGCCTCTGGGTTCTGCACTGTATTTAACTGGCTCTTAGCTAAACTTTCAGAAGGGAGCAATAAAAGTTTTTGTTTCCATCATCTGTGTGTACACAGTATTATTAATACTGTCATATACACGTAATATTTTTCTACCTGCAGGTGGTATTATCAGATTGATCTCTAAAATCCCATTAAGGCTTGCAAGTCCTATTCAAACTTTCTTTGAGGTCAGTGCTTACATAAATTAAATACGCCTAAAGCTCTTAAAAATATAAACTAACCTGAATGTTTTCAAGTTTATATGTATTGAGTAAATCTTTGATAAACAAGACTAGATTGGTCAGGCAGGGTGGTGCACAGCTGTAATCTCATCTACTAGGGAGGCTGAGGCAGTAAGATCAGTTTCAGGCTACTCTGGGCAACTAAAAAAAGATTCTGTCTATAAAATAAAATAAAATAAAATGTCTGGCTTAGCATTATTGGTCTCATATAGATAGATATGTCTTCTGATTTTCAACATTAAACAAAACAAATCATTACTTTTTGTTCTACTTGTGGTTACTAGTCAAATAACAAGGTCAAGTAATAAGATAATGTTATATCTCTATATGTTAAAAATTTTAAAGTATGAATTCAACCTGAAAAACCAATTTATGAAGAGAGGGGCAATAAAAATGAATTTCCTCATATATATCAACCAGAGCAATAATTTAAAAAAAAAACCTCATGGCTTTAGCCCTCTTTGGTTTTTGCTTTGGTGTTGCTTGCCTAACCTGTCTGCGTTGTACAATCAGTTAAGAGAAACAACGGGGTGATACCTGATTAAGATGAATGGCCCATCTTCCTCAAAGCGGTTTCCCTGACCCTTTTTTTTTTTTAATGTCTTTTTGAGACAGGGTCTCACTATGCAGTTCAGGCTGTCCTTCAGCTCACTTTGTAGCTCAAGCTGGCCTCAAACTCACAACAATCCTCCTGCCTCAGCCTCCCAAGTGCTGGGATTACAGGCACACGCCACCCCACCCGGCTCCCTGATCCTTTTTGTAACTTGCAAGATCTAAATTATACTAAGTTATGTTAAGCAATATACATTCACTATATATATATATGTATATATATTTCTAAGTAAGAGAAATTAAAACATTGATCATGAAGCATAAGGTTCGGTTTATATACTTTTGACTTTTATTTTGTATGGTTCAGAGAAGCTAAATATATTTGGATCTGTTAATAAACATAATATTTACTGGAAAATCATACATTGGAAAGTGGTATTATGAATAGGCCTAACCCTATAAAAATTGTCAGATAGTATATGTTCATAAAATTTCTTAGTCTGCTCCAGAATATGTGTGTGTGTCAAACAGTTCACAATGGCTCGTTTCCTATGTCCTTTTTTTCAGTGAGTAAATTATTAGAAATTGTAGCCAGTACAGTAAATAAAAGTGTTAGAAATAAGACTGAAAGAAACAACTGCATGAAAACTGTACAAGGAACATAGGATGTGTTTCTGGTAGGAGGAAAAAGAGAGGGCAACTTTGTCATAAATTGCAATGCCTGGTTGTTCCAAAATGAGAAAGAGAAAATGGGGCTGGGGAGATGGGTCAGTAGAATAAGTGCTTCCCTGGCAGGCACAAGGGCCTGAGTTCAATCCCCTGTTCTGCCAAAAAAGAAAAAAAAAAAAAGGTAAATTGTAGGACAAAAACTAAATGGGTATTAAGAGCTGGGCGTGGTGGCTCATGCCTGTAATCCCAGCACTCGGGAGGCTGAGGCAGGAGGATTGTTGGTGAGTTCGAGACCAGCCTGAGCTACAAAGTGAGCTTAAGGCCAGCCTGAACTGCAGTGAGACCCTGTCTCGAAAAGACAAAAAAAAAAAAAAAAAAAACTAAATGGGTATTAAAAGTGTGCGGGGAAGATTGTGGAGAGGGACTTTCAGACAAGAAAGCTTGTTTTGCTTTGCTTTTCAATTTCTTTGAGAGAGGGTCTCATTATGTAGGTGGGGCTGGCCTTGAACTCTATTATAGCTCAGGCTGGCCTCAAACTTGTAGCGATCCCATTCTCAAGCTCCCAAAAATGGGATTCCAAGCCACGTTGCCTGGCTTGGAAAAGAAATCTTATGTGGTTAAAGATGACCAAAATGAGTAGGTTTATCTACAAGGGGTTTTGAAAAATAAGCATATGAAATAAGTGAAAGTGGCCCCGGGGTGGTGGAGTGGTGGTATACATCTGTGATCCCCACACTGGGGAGGCTGAGGCAGGAGGGTGGAGAGTTCAAGCCAGGGAAGACCTTTCGCAGCTTTTACCTTCACTTCCCCAGGAACTAACAGAAGTGCCCTGACTCAAAGCTGGAATTTTCTCTCTGTTAAAAATGACAAACTTCATATCAATTAGGGTCTGCTATTGTTAAAAGATGTGAAAGCTTTTTTTTTGCCTTTTGAGTAATCTGCCTAGGTAACCAAGACATGGTGTCTTACCAGAGCAATTTACTGTGCTTTATGTTAACCTTAGTCATCCTCTTGGTTTTTAAGTCAGTTGGATCACACCATTTTTAAAAGGGCTAAAGCTTTTTTGGCCATTCTTTTTTTCCTTTTGAGTTTTTGACCTGTTGCTTTGCTTAGATAGGTAGCCAAGCACCACTTCAGAGTGGCCTGGAATTTACATTCAGTACAACATGCATTTTTGACAATTTCATCTTCCCAAAATCCAATTGCCAATCTTGATTTTGAACTTATTTTGAGATTTGCTAACGGACTCCTGAGAAGCCTCAAATGACGTTCCTTACCTTTGAAAATGGAGAGAGTTCTGCTCTCATTAATTCAATTTATTTATGTTTTTATTTATGTCATTCTTAATGTTTTGGGGAAGACAATTGAACCCAGACCTTTGCATGTGTTTTTAAGCACCTGTTTCACCACTAGGAGCAAAAGGAGATTTTGTTGAAAAAAGATAAATAAATTGAAGGGCTGGTGAGACAGCTCAGCAGACTAAGCACCTGCTTAAACAAGCACAGGGACCAGGGTTCAAGTCCTAGTCCCACATGCCATGCCAGCTCCACTCCTGGGCATGCTGAGCTGGCCACCGAGTCTGGGTGAGACCTTGCCATAATACAAGAAAAACAAAAAACTTTATTTGGTAAGTTGAATTATTTAAAAAGCACTCTATAAGAAGAGGTGCAAAAAAAAAAAAAAAATGGAGAGCTGCTTAATCTATTCATATGAGTGAATGTCATTGACTTGAATAGAAACTATGTGAAGTTCTCAACATTGTCAGTCTTACTGTTCATAATAAGTTTGGTTTTATGTTATGTCATAATTTGTTATTATTCTGCAACATTGTGTACCACAGAGACAACCAAGGGCTGGCAAGATAGCTCAGCGGTCTAGAGCACCTCTCAGGGACCGTGGTTCGAGCCCAGCACCACATGCCATGCCAACCCCTCCCCCCAGGGCGGGCTGAGCTCACCCCCCAACCCCACAAAAAAAGAATCCGTGATGTATAGCGAGACACTGTATAAATGAAGGAATTAAAAAAAAAAAAAGAGATAACCAATATTCTTGCCAAATAAACTCTTGATTTTTTTTAAAGACAGGGCCTTGTGGCCCATGCTGGCCCTCAAACTCATGGAGATCTTCAAGCATCAGCCTCCTGAGTGCTGGAATTGCAGGTGTGTACCACTAGTCCCACTCAAGCTCTTGATTTTTAGCCATGGGCAAGTTAAGGGTTCTGTCCTGCAGATAGTTGTTGCTTCATTCTGCTGCTCCTAAGAGCATCTGACATTCGCTACTGGCTAGAGCACATCCTCTTCAGGAAAATGTGAATGTCTAGGAGACCAAAGGCAAGGAACACATCACGTGCTCGGGGCTCAGGCCCCAGATGAAGTCGCTTCCAGGGAAGTGACATGGAACCATGCCACCCGACAGGCCTGGATCTCCAGATCTCTGGCTGCAAAGCTGAATTCGAAAACTACAGCCTGAGATCCAACAGAACAAAAACCAGTTACACATGACTGGATAAGCTGATGAGGGATGACTATGGCTTTTTAAAAAATTTGCCAGTACTTCAGTGTTCTGTTTTTTGGCTGTAAGAAATCTCTTTAAACTTATCTAGAACTCAAGACAGTTTAGCAATTACACTCTCACAAACAGAAATAAAACACTGCTTTCCTTGTGTGATAATTCCAGAATTCAGAAATTCTTATTGAGTATTCTTATTTCCATGGCAATATAATTATTTGCATAAGTTCAAGATGAATATGTCCTTTTTGTAACAAGACATAATAGAAACTTTTATTATGTAACCAAGATTTGATTGGAATGTCACATTTGGGAATGATACAAATAAGATCAGATATGACTATGTAGTTTTAAGGAACCATGTTGACTTTTTGGAGATAATTCTTTTAAAGACTTCTTTGGAGACTTGTGTGGCACATGGTTTATAGATTTCTAGCCTTGCAAGTAAGTGAGGAAGTCATTTTGGATAGGTTTTGGGACCCTAGGATATTGGGAACCATAGGATGGAAGGACTTTATTTCAATGTACAGGCATTACAGGAACAAGACACTTGGCTTGGCTTCAGAGCCTTGAGAATCTCTTAAAATCTAATGTGAGCTGGATGGGGTGGCATGTGCCTGTAAATTTCAGCTCTGGGGAGGCTGTATTAGGAGGGTTGCCATTAGTCTGAGGCTACTTAAGGTAGTTCAAGGCCAGCCAGGACTACATAGCAAGTTCCTGTCTCAAGAAAAAGAAAGATTAAAAAAAAGAAATAAAGAAACATACACACACACACACATACAAAGAGACAGAGACAGAGAGAGAGACAGAGAGAGAGAGAGAGAGAATCTAATCTGAGTTCCCTCAAAAACTTCCAGCCAAACAAGCTTTTAAAAACTGGTGTGGGTGATTACCATCCTAAGTCTACTTATTCAAGTACTCTAGCCAAATCTGAGACTACATTAATTTTGTAAATAGCAATCATGGTACACAGTGACCTGTGGAGAACCTCCTTGAAGGAAGAGCAATCATCTCCATTTTTGCTGTGCCTAACTCTATTTCCATGTATTGATATGTACAGAGCTGATTAGGATTTTTCCTTATCTCTTCAGTTGGCTCTAAGCAATGCACATTGGTCTGGCCAAGGTGCTGGTGGTAGTCTCTGAAGATGGCATGTGTGTTTTCCTGATAACCCACGTCTCCTGCTCTTCAATATGAGCTGGGTTGAGACAGGATGAAGAGCCAGTGCTCCAAGCTGTCACATGTGATCAAGCCTTGGGAAAGAGGCTATGATTTCTTGGGGCTTGAAAGATCACATATCAGGGGGCCAGGGAGATGGCAGGGTCCTGAGTTCAATTCCTGGTAGTGCAAAAAGAATAGGGGGCTGGGGCAATGGTTCAGTGGAATAAGCGCTTCCCTGGCATGTGCAAGGGCCTGAGTTCAATCCTGGTTCCACCAAAAATAAAAACAAAGATCACACATCAGAGCTGAAGCACCAGACCCCAAAGCATTAATAGTATCTCAATAGTATAATGCAAATCACTTTTTCTGCATATCCTTCTCTGCATGTGACAGATGTAAATAAAGGCCTCCTGCCTAGCCCAGTTCACAGTACTCACCTACTTCCTGCCATTCTCATTCATCCTCCTTCATGAATAAAACCTGGGTTCAGCCCTATGTCAAGGCCTTTGTTCCAGAAAGCCATCACCATGGCTGGACTTAGAGTCCCTTGGCTCCCTATAGCTATAAATATGCCTTAATGTCCTTATTCTTGCTGTGGGTTCCACTAGAAGTAGTAGATTGGAGTTGACTTGATGGGATTCCCATAACTTATCCATGGGATTACAAATATAAACTTCCTGGACTGATAGGAGGACCAGAAGCGTTCTCTCTAGTAGTCATAGAAAAATGTCTTAGATTTCAGTGCAAAAATTATAGCATGCCCATGTAGGTGTCATATCTTGTTTGGGTTCATCATGAAGTTTTGTTATTTATCTATAAATTAGACTATACCTTCCTTTTTTTACATTTTCTTAGTCTTTTACAAAAATTCCAATTCTTCTAGTTTCCTCACATAGCTGACGACAGCTTTCCAAAAGGACAATTTCAATTTTCTCCCACATTCCTGCTTTAGAGGCCCTGAGAACTAACACCTGACTGCCCTTATTGGGATTCTAGCAGCCATGGATCTTTTGTGTGTGTGTGTGTGTGTGTGTGTGTGTGTTTGTAGTACCTGGGATCAAACTCAGGACCTTGTGGCCAAGCTGCGTGGGGTGATTAATGGGCTCCTGGTGGCTGGAGCTGCTGCTGTGTGGACCACTGGGAATGCTGCATATCCCATGCTATATTTGAGGTGTCACGAGTGACACCAATGGCTGTGATAGAACCAAAGACATTCAACCTGAAAGTCAGAAATCTGTTGGAGCATCAATATCCTTCTACTCTAACATCTACAGATGCCCTGAGCCCAACCCCTGAGGTCTCACAGGGCTGTCCCATTACCTCCTCTCAGTGTGAGTTCAACTCTTTCTTAATAAACAAAAGACAACTGATGGAGAAATGAACTTGATCCACCAAGTCATGCTATCTCTTCTCTTTGAACAAGAGGAGGAACTGATAAAGATTCTCTCCTTGACTAAATGTTAGGATCTTCTGAGCCATCTTCTTGTAGAAGCTTCTTCTCTGGCCTCTTGGTGGAGCTACATTGTCCAGCTGTTTAGTAAGAATTCTGCTAAGTGTAGAGGCAGTTCTTTCCCTTTGAAATCTGATTAATCTTGATAGCTAATTATTCATCCTCCATCTCTTGTATCTGATCACCCTGACCTGCCTTCAGCAAGAACCCTATTAAACTGGTGCATTGGTTAATCTTGATTATCTGCTTGATTGATTTAGGAGACCAGGCAGATTACACTTCCAGATTTGCCTGAGTGAGTCATGGTTATGACCTTGAGGATGATATCTTGTCTGTGGAGTTTTCCTTTCTGCTCTTTCCTTGTGCTTTACTTTATGGCTGTTGAGAGGTTGGCATTTTTCTCCATGGTGCCCACCAGCCATTGTGGAGGACCACCTGAGCAAATCTTCTTGAAAGAAGAGCAATCGTGTCTATTTTGGCTGAGCCTGACTCTATTTCCACATATTGATATGTACAGGGCTGGCTAGGACTTCTCCTTATCTCTTCAATTAGCTTTAAACAATACATGTTGGTCTAGCCAAGGTGCTGGTAGTAGTCTGAAGATGGCATGCTTGTTTCCCCAGTACCCCTACCTGCTTCTCTTTAATATGAGCTGGGTCCAGATGGGATGGAGTGCTCTATGCTGGGATCAAGCCTCGAGGCTATGACATCTTGGGGCTTTAGAGATTACTCATCAGAGCTGATGCACCAGACCCCAAAGCATTAGATACTGTCTCAGTTGTGTAATGCAGATTACTCTCTGCATATCTTTTTGTCTACATATTGCAGGGATAAATACAGGCCTCCTACCTAGCTCAGCTCATAGTACTCACCTATTCTTGCCATTCTCAGTTGAGCCCAGTCTCTCTCCCTTATTATAACATCTTGACACCTTCCACAAAAGTTTTGAGTAGAGTCTTTCTTACTGTTTTAGCAAGTGACAATATTTTCTCTGACAGTTATCCAGGTGCTATCCCACCATCCACCCTAGAGTGGGGAAATTGACTCTGTCAGAAAGTTCAAGGTGCTGGGTCAGGGGTGAGAGAGAGGTCCTGTTTCCTCCTGCTCTCCTCTGGGTTGGGGACAAGGCCAGCAAGAGGCCACAGTGACAGAGCTGCTTGGTAACACCTGTACCCAGCCACTAGGTTGTTTTACAAGAGGCCAAGACAACACCAGCAAGAGAGGCCTGAGCAGAAGAAACAAACAAACTGAGGGAGTTGTTCTGGAGCACATGAAGAAATGTCCTGAGAACTTTCCAGAAACAGCTAAGGGAAGACTGAAAAGGAACCACATTTCAGCAAATAGGTCAGCAATAATTTAGTTACAAAGAATAAATGCAAGTTCATTTTGAAATTAAACACCAGGCTATGTCAGTTGTATATTCCACCAATGTTGAATAGCAGGGCTTATCATTCTTTTTTGAAATGCAAAGAAAAAAACTACAACTAGTCAAAAAATTTAAAAAAGAAATACTTAGAAATAATACCAAAAGCCTAGGGAATAAAACAAAACAAAAAAATTGACCAATTGGACTTGATGAAAATGAACAACTTTTCAGTATCCAAGGAAAAGTTTACTGAAAAAAATATATGCAAATCACATAGCTGATAAAGAATTAATGCTTATAATAATAAAGATATATAAAAACAGATCTAGGGAACTAATGTCTATTGGGCATAGAGTTTAGTATGTTGATGAAAATGTTATGGAAGTGTTTAGTGGTTCGGCAATAATGTGAATGTACTTACTGTCATTCAGCATTTTTGTGTTATATATGTTTCACTGCAATAAAAGAGCCAGGCAAACCGAACTACCAAGCAAACTTGAATTTATTAAGCCAATAAATTAGGTGCTGGTTATTCAACTACAAATGGATTTGCCAATTTTTAAATGATTTCCTTTAAACTAAACTCTTTCCTGGAGCTTTATTATTTCTTCTCAAATCATTAAACATTTGCTGGTGTGTTCAAGAGTGAAAAGGACAAGAATGGGGGAAGAAAGCAAAACACCGCAGACCTTCACAAATCCGTGCTCCTAACTAGGCTACTATATGTTCTGCTCTGAGTTTTATAAATGCTTTGTTTCTGAAAAAAGAATTAAAGCATACATTCAATACAATGGACTTCCTTGTACCTGTCATATGGGTTCATAAATTGTCAATAAAAATAAATTTTCTTTTTATTCCCTCTCTATATATGATTATTTCATTACTTTTGATGAAACATGCACGATTAGAAGATAAACTACAGATGTCATGATTCTTTACCTTTATAACATTTTAGCATGTCACATACAAACAATGAAACAGCTATAGAACTATGATCAAATTCAGGAAATTTAACATGGATTCAGTAGCACATCTTGCCTATACAAATGTCTGTAGTTCTCCCTTTAATGTCACTTAGTGGAAAAAAAAAATTATCTTAGCTGTCCAGAATCTGATCCAGGATCATTCATTGCATTTAATTGTCATGTTTGTCATTTCCTCTCCTTTGAAACTTTGGCCTTTTATGATCTAAACAATTTTGAAGGGTTTAGGTCAGTTATAATTCAACCCTCTGCGACAGCAGGTGTTGTCACTTTTTATCTAGTTTCAAACTCTGTGTTTAAGGCAGGAATGCTACATAGGTGATGCTGTGTCCTTGGCACTTCACCTCAGGGGACACTTGGCACCAGACACAGTGTCCCTGTCCTCATTTTTATTGTAATTTTGGGCAAAGTATTTTAAGACTAAGTAAGCATACTGTCCAACTGGAGCTCAAGGCTTTGAGCATTCATTATTGATTCTTGCCTGAATCAATTATTTCTATAATCGCTAGATAATGGTAATTTCTACATTTATTTCATTAAATGTCATTTTATTTATTTATTTTTGGTGAAACCAGGGATTGAACTCAGGCCCTTGCGCTTGCCAGGAAAGTGCTTATTCCACTGAACCATCTCCCTGGCCCTAAATGTCATTTTAAAATGTAATGTTTTTCCAGCATATATATCAGACATACCAGAATATATATTTATTTTATGACTATTCATATGAAAAGGTACTAATATTTTAATTTGTACAACACATCAGGTAGATGGGTTTTCTTTCCAAAAAGTAGAAACTTCTTTTGGATGACTACAAAAGAAGTCATGCAAGACTACACTAGCGATGCATTAAGTCCTACCTGTGAAGTAAGCATTTAAAAAGTAAAGCAACATTGTAAAGAAGTATGGCCGCAAATAACCAAGCTGAAAATAAACGTTGATGGTTACTAGGGATTAGTGAGAAAGGTACCAGATCAGTTTTCAGCATTTATATTTTTAAAGCTTAAGTATTAGTCTAAAGTAGGGCAAATAATGATTGTTTTAAACAACTGTGAAACTGTACAATTATTTTATTATTTGTCTTAAAATTTTTGAGTGTGCTAAGTAATTTTTCTGTTTCTTATTCTTCAAACCTCCCCACCTAGTGACCCTGGGAACTAAGGGGTCATTACTCACATAACAGCAAGACCTAGTAATTGCATGTAATAAACTTGAAAGGAACATCTTTGGATGCTGAACTTGCAAAAATAAATATATGAAGTGAGAAAAGCCTTACCTCAGTGGTTCTAAACCTTGATCACACGGGAGAAACACCTGGAAGCTTTTAAAAGTGCCCAGTCCCTGGTCCCACCTCAGCTGCGTTGTACCAGGAGAGTTTGGCCCTAGCAGAGCTCCCTGTGGGAGGGAATGCTGCCCTAGATCTCCCACTTATTAAAAAACACAGTTAGCTCTCAAGCTGGATAAAGCACTTTTTCAGACCAACATCTTTTTCTTCCAAAAACCTCTGGGATTTGACTACAGAACACACCCCCTTCTTTTTTACAGCTGTTACCACCTGTCCTACTTCTTATCGTCTTTTAGGGAATACATAAAATAAATATTTCCATTTGTCTTGTTTTCTTTCTTACAAAGAGCCCCTTTTGTTTTAAGAGTTTTAATACAATAAACAAAGTAATAAAATATACATGGCACAAGCTGTAAATAGGAAGAAGATTTTGGTTAACTCTTAAAGTATCTATTTATCACAATATAAATAAAATTCAACTTCTCTTTTCCCTGACTATCCGCTGTTCTTCGGGGGTATGAGGAACAATTCACTATACTTTCGTTCTGCTTATTTTATCTACCAGACATTGAGCTCACAAGGCATCTCTATTCCTGATAGGAATCCTCAGGCTCTATTTGCCACCCTTCTTGAAGGTTCCAGTGATTTTAACAAGAAAAAATATATCAATACTATATTTATATGCACATCTATGCATATGTACCCACACACATGCTAGCTATGTATAGCAGAATGCTCATCTGTTTTTAGAGCCCAGTGACTTAGACTTTAGGGGAACTGGTTTATTAGGAAATGCATTTTTCACTCCATAATGTTCCATTATGGTATATTGAAAATCAGAATGTGTATAAAGATAAAAATGCCTATAAAATTAAAATCTAAGCCAATATAATAGAAGTTTTATAAAATGTATTAAACTTTTTTTCTGAAAAGCAGCAGTTAAAATATAATTGGATAAAAGTGAAAACAGAATAGCATAACTAATAGCAATGATAACTTCTGATCAGTAATTATGTGATACATTTTAATTAATTAATTAATTTTGTATTTTTGAGACAATGTTTCACTATGCAGTTCAGGCTAGCCTTGAACTCAGTTTGTAGCCCAGGCTGGCCTTGAACTCACAGTGATCCTCCTGCCTTACCCTCCCCAGTGCTGGGATTACAGGTGTTTGCCACCATATCTGGCCAATAAGGTACATTTTTTATTTTTATTTATATTTGTTAAGACATGTTTTTTAAAGCAAGTCAATATCATAAGCTCTTGCCCAAACATGAAGCATATTCTTTAACATTTCATTTCAGAACACTTGGGCTCATTTAAGTAAAAATGTCTGGAAAGTATAGTTTATCCTTCCTTCATTTTTTCTCTCTTTAAAATTTTATGTTGAGAGCTGAGGAGATAGCTCAGCGGCATAGGTACCTGCCTCATAAAGGCAAGGTCCTGAGTTCAATCTCTGGTACTGCAAAAAAAAAAAAAAAAAAATTTGAGGTGAGATCAGAATGGTATGGCCGTAGACTAAATTTTTATTTTGAAACAGGACTTCAGTAGGCAGCTAAGTTGTCCAGGCTTGGTTTGAACTCAAAATTCTTCTGCTTCAGTCTCCCAAGTACTGGGAGTAAAAATAGTACCACTATGTCCGACCGATTCTTTGCAATCTAAAACAAATGCTGATGGAACTTTAATGAAGGGTTCTGTTTAATCAAACAGTTCTATTTTTGAGCAGATGCAAGTGCATATTGTTCTTTTACAAGAAGTGATCCTAACAGTGTTTCTTCCTGTGGTCTCAATGCATACAGGGGACTTCAGACTCATTAGTGCCAGTTCCTGACTGATACTGCTCATACTGGGCGTGAGAAAAGAGAGGAGAGGACAGCTGTCTTAGCACTTAAAATTTTTTCAATCAGTAGGCAACTAGTCATTTGCTTTTAACTTGTTCACATTCTGTCTACCTCAAAGATTAAAACAAACCTAAGGTTACACGTAAGCTGTCAATACTTTATTTACTCTTATTAAAATGAGATTATAGGGCCAGAGAGATGGCTCAGTGGAATAAGTACTTCCCTGGCAAGCACAAGGGCCTGAGTTCAATCTCAAATTCCATCAAAAAAACAAAAAAAAGAGATTATTCTGGGTATGGTGGTGCACTCTTGTAATCCCAGACTGACACAGGAGGACAATTGTGAGTTTGAGACCAGCCTAGGCTACAAAGTGAGCTCAAGGCCAGGGCGAACTGCATAGAGAGACCCTGATGAAGAAAGGAAGGAATAAATTATGGTTTCTAGCTCAACATCCCCTGTACCACTCTACAGTTGGCTTTTTGAATCAGGAGCCAAATATTTTTCTATACATTGTGTTTCCTTTTATAGCTCTTAGGTCTCTCTCTCTCTTTTAACAAGAAGTCTCATTCCACATTTTCTTTTCTTTTTTAAAAAATGTACTTAGTACAGGGTCTACAGGGTTTTACTGCACAGATCAGACTTGTAGTGATCCTCCTGTTTTCAGCCTCCCAAGCACTGGGATTACAGGCTCGCACCAACAGTCCCAGTCTCAATCGCTGTCTCAGCGTGCTCCGGGCTGCTGTGCTCTGCTTAAGCAGGGACTTTAATCTGCTGAACGATCTGGCTGGCCCTCATTCCACATTATCTATCTATCTATCTATCTATCTATCTATCTATCTATCTATCTGTCTGTCTGTCTGTCTGTCTGTCTGTCTGTCTGTCTGTCTGTCTGTCTGTCTGTCTGTCTCTCTGTCTCTCTGTCCATCTGTCCGTCCATTTGTCTGTCTGTCTGTCTATCTTTGATGCTGGCAATTAAACTCAGGGCTTCACCCCTGCCAGGCAGGTGTTGTGCCACTGAACTATATCCCAGGCCCTCACATATCAGCTTATTATTATAGATACCTGTTTGTCCCTTTTTCTGTAAGGTCTACCTATTCTGCTTTGGCAGACTATTTTCTTACGGTTAACTTGTTTCTATGCTATTAAGTATTGAAAATTAGAAGCAAAGCCTGCTTTTTAAATGGTGAAAACATACAGGAGAAGGTTAGGATTGCCCAAGACTTATCGAGTTATTTCCACATGACTTATTTAACTGTGCTGGTGATTAAGCCAAGGCTGGACAAGACTCTACCACTCAGCTGCACTCCTGACCCTCCGCAACACTGACAGATCGCTAGCAGAATGAAGAACCTCATCTTGGGCTCCGCAGTGCAGTACTTGCCTGCTACGTGCAAGTCCATTGGTTTGATTCTCAAAACTGAAGAGAGAAAGATTGGAAGACAAAGAATAAGAATATACATGTGGGGGCTGGGGAGATGACTCAGTCGAATAAGCACTTCTCTAGTAAGTGCAAGGGCCTGAGTTCAATTCCTGGTTCCACCAAAAAGAGAGAGAGAGAGAGAGAGAGAAATAAAATAAAGAGAAAAAAAAAGAGTATGCATGTGAAGAAGAGAAAGAAAAGAGGTGGAGGAGGAGAGGGAGGGAGAGAGAGTGTGCCATATAAACTAGAAGTTAAAATACAAAAAGATGAGAATAAAAATGCAGAATCCAAGAAATAAAGTCTTTGTGTGGGAAGCCCTTGATTACCCAGCCTTGTTTTTTTTTTTTTTTTTTCTTTTTTTCACTTCTTAAATTACTCTTCGCAGGAATTCAGCTGCATTTAGGTGACAGTGGTGCTGAGCTTCTTCCCGTGTTGGTCTCAGAGCTCCGACCCTACTCTAACGCTCATCTCACTCCCTTTGGAAATGCACAGTGGCATGCAAAAGGCCACGCTGACCTTCATCTGGAGAAATGTGCCTGCTGAATTGTATTGCTTCTCTTTAGGAGCACCGAGCAGAGCTAAGGCGCGGAGCCCAGGTCTTCCTTTTGTTTGGGGGCCATGCGATGCTTCCCTGGTCTGGGGCAGCCCTGACTTCCTGTTCATTCTTTACAGGGTGCTTTGAAAATAAAGTGCACAGCAGCTTTGGTCAATAGATGGACTCCACAGAGATGAGGCCAGAACCCCAGGAGCAGAGTGCAGGCGTGGGACCCAACAGAGCGGTCCTCCCATGCCTGAGGGGCTCAAGACTGAGTCATCCAGTCAAAAGCCAGCTTCTAATCCATCTGAGTCCACGTGACAATGATCTGACTTAAGGCTTTGCTACAACATGGACACCTGCCTTAGGCATGATGAGAGGAGAAAACCAATCTTTTTTAGTTTCATTATGTTACTTTAAAATAAAAAATTACTGTGCCAAACTCCATGACTTACTATGTAAATTCAATAATTATCAATGTTTTGCAAGTCTTAGGGGGAAAAAGACAACTTCGAATGCTAGGGAAAATGATAATAATTAAGACTGTCACAGTGAAAATATGACACAGCAGACCTGAAGAATAGTATATGAGAAAACTACAAGCATGGAACTTGGTCACTCAGACATTTTCCTCTGGCCGTGTGCGCTGTTTTTCAAAATTATAAATGTGATCACTGAACGGTAAAGAACTTGTTCAGCTGCAGCAACAACAGAAACATTGCCTCCCCATGGTTTTTAGGAGATCCTGACTGAAGACCTGGCATTGTGTCTTTTCCATGACTGCAGCAAGGTTCTGACTTCAAAAGATGGCAGTGCATAGAAGAACTAGAAAGATGAGGCTTTCTCCTCTTAGAAATTCTGGGATGGAAAGGACCCAGGGATGTGGAAAAGCTTTAAGTCAGATCATTGTCACATGGACTCAGGAACTTGGAAAGACTTGGGTTCTGCTCCCAGCTGTGCTAAGTGACTCAGTGACCATTCAGATAAGTGGCTGAATGACCACACTGAGAGGCCACTGTGGCAATAAAGTGCCAGATAAAATAGGAGCTAAAAACAAAAGGTGTAGAAATGCCGGGCGTGGTGGCGCATGCTTGTAATCCCAGCACTCGGGAGGCTGAGGCAGGAGGATTGTTGTGAGTTCGAGACTAGCCTGAGCTACAAAGTGAGCTTAAAGCCAGCCTGAACTGCATAGCGAGACCCTGTCTCAAAAAGACAAAAAAAAAAAAAAAAGGTGTAGAAAGAAATTATGGAATAAAACTTCAAATGGATGTGTTAAAAAAAAAAAAACAAAACCACACACACACACAAACACGGACTTGGTCCTTATTCATTTTTTAAATTTGACCACGTAGATGGACAGGGGAAAAAAATGAATCACAGGAAACAGTCTGTCAAATGCGTCTTGCACAGAACAATGAGCCAGTTTCTAAACAAATTGATGGTTAAAAAGAAACATGTGCGATAGGGGATTTTGCAGAAGAGAAAAGGTTTAAGAACCACTCAGTTATTGCCTTGTGTAGTAAATTTCTGGCTACTGATTCAAACAGTTGAAAAAGACAGCTTGGAAAATTTGGAGATGGCCCAGGTATGAGATATGGAGGAGTGATTGTTAATTTTATTAAGTGTGTTAATCGTATGGTAGTTGTATCTTTAAAACAAGTCTTGTTAGAGATGGTGACTGAACTATTTATAAGAGAAATGACATATCTGAGACTGTCTTTAAAATTTTTCAGCAAGGGGCCGGGGTGATGGCTCAGTAGAATAAGTGCTTGTCTGGCAAGTGCAAGGATCTGAGTTCAATCCCCAGTTCTGATCTGAAAAAATAAAATAAAAAAATTAAAAATTCAGCAGTAGAAAAAGGAAAGAATAGAAACAGCAGAAAGAGAAAAAGAAAGACAGGAAAAAGATGAAAAATATATGCGACTGGGATATTCAAAGCTAAGTGTGGGGATGCTTGTGGGTTAGCTCAGTTGTTTAAAGCACCTGCTTGGACAAACTCAGTCAGGCGCAGGGGACTGTGGTTCGATCTTCAGCTCCGTAGGCCACGCCAGACCCACCATTGAGGTGGCGTGAGCCAGCCCCCCCCCACACAAAAAAAATCCTTTCCAAAGCTAAGTTGGTAAAATGTTAATTTTTATGAAAATAGGTAATTGGTACGCAGGATTCCATTAAGCATTTATTTTTCTACTTTCACGCGTGCGCATATGCGCGTGCGTGTGTGTGTGAAAATTTCCATAATTAAGCATATTTTTAAAAGGCTGCATTGGTGCATTTGAGGTTATTATTTCTCTCTTCAATTTTGAGAATCAAACCAATGGGCTTGCACGTAGCGGCAAGGACTGCACCGCGGAGCCCAAGATGAGGTTCTTCATTCTGCTAGCGATCTGCTGAGGGTCAGGAGCGCAGCTCAGTGGTAGAGTCTTGCCCAGCCTTGGCTTAATCACCAGCACAGTTAAATAAATGCAGCGATATCGGTGTCAGTCGGCCACATCTTGGGATTTACAGGCTGAGAAATTTTCCTCGTACTTCATGGCAAACAAAGCAAAACCACAGAAATGACACGCGCAGCATCGGGTTAGGTTAGGCCCATTCTGACGCTGTTCTCCTGTCATCATTCACGGGAATATCCACAGACTTGGGTCAAACTGTGAACATCTTCTTCACTAGTAGGGTAGGTGCAGCTTGTCAGCTCAAGATCCTAGCCCTGCAAATACAAATTATGGTGCTTTCCTCAGAATCCTACCTGTCTGGGGGGACACAAAAAACTTGCTAACAGTGAATGCCTAGGTTGCGACCTTCTTGTTTCCAAGTGAGAAAATTTCAGAATCTAAAACCCTAACAAAAATTTCCCCATGTTTTTATTATGAAGGAGACAAACATCAAATAATTATTTAACTTCAGAGTTGAACTGGAATTAAAGATTACTAGCCAGACACCTGTACATTAATTTACTGTTAGCATAGATGCTCAGTGGAATTCTAAATATTCTACAACAGCTGTTGAATTATGAGTAGACCCAAATGTGATTAATTTTTCAAAATTGAAAGACAATGCTTCTTTAAAGAGTTTTAAGTGACATCCTCAGCAACACATCTCCAAGTACATATTGCGTCTCTGAGTAGAGGCCAAGCATGGGAAAGCTAAGAGAAGCCATAAAGGGAAAAGTCCTCTAATGGAAACACTACAAAAATTAATGTATATTAAGTTGCATGCTTTCAAATGGCTGCTATTTACTTTTCAGTAAAACCCCTATGTGCAATGTAAAATAAGTGCCCAA
>PVKA01009938.1:0-22817 GCA_004027165.1 Ctenomys sociabilis
GGCTTTTAGTACTATGGTCATCCACTAGGTAAATAATTATTGAATTTTTGATATAATTCAGGTATAAAAAAATAAGATAAGTAAGCAACTACACTCTTAATTCACTGATAAGAGATATCTGCTAAAATAATATCTGTAAATATAATATCATGTATGCACCTTGTACAATAAGAAAACGTTATGAAAAATAGTTTGCAATGTATTAATTCATCGAATGTGTATGGTTAAGGTGTCTTGAAACTGTCTGATTGACATTTGTATTTTAATAAAATAAAAATAAATTAAAAAAAATAAAATAAAAAATAAAAATATATATATAAAATTAAAAAAAAAATAGACCACCTTGGAACAAAGGTCGTGGAATCAACTCCTACAACCAGAAAAGGCCCAGCAGCTGCTGGCACTTTAGAAACTAATTTTCTGGCTCTAACTTCAAACCCTTGTTCACATACAACAAATCAAGATTTACATAAAAGGCAAATTGTGCTTTTATTTACTGTATGATTATCCTCACTGCATCTGCTGATTTCTCCCCAAAGTCTTGTAAGCACAATTGCGGAGATTTCATACAGATCCCCGAGGGCAGAAGAAAGCCAATAAATCCAAGGGAAATAAGTGAAATGGAATACATTGGCCTTTCCTGCCTTGGCCAGGAATGTGAAATTTATGTTTGAAGATATCAATTAAATGAGCAGCTACAGTTTTGCCCACTGACGAGAGGAGGCTGTCACACTGAACGTTGTACAGATAATGGCCAAATTCATATTAGTAAAACAGAGTTAGCTAATCAGAGCATACTGGAGAGGAAAAAGTGTGACAATCAATTGTCTGTGCTTTTGTAGGGAACCTCCATATTATATCACTCCTGGGCTAGTTCCTCTGTCACATAACATATGTTTAAATGGCTTGGTGACAACATCTGTGGGGGATAAACTCAGGAAATTCAAAATTTTATTACCAGTCTGACTCAAGAATACCTAAAAAATCACATCTTTATCAAGAAATACATGATTCATTCCCAAAACAACTCCTCAAAGTGCTTCCATTCTTTGGATAAGTAATTGAGATTTTGTCATTCAATGTACTATATGCTGACACTTTGGAAGGTGTTGAAGTGACTTCCCATTAGTAAAGGCTTTTTATTTTCTTCCTTAATTTAAATCAATCAAGGAGGTTGGAAGTCACAAGTAGTTCAGTAAAACTTGAATGATCTGAATGATGGTGACTGACATACACCATTGTCTCCATCCTATTAACTAATAAGTCAGTCTTTTCCCTTCGTGTAACCCTTGCCATTAATAAAGTGGCTCATTTAGTTGTCACCAGAATATTGTAAGTGAAAGACTAGATTTAGAGAGCTGGGCAGTGGCAAGGGCAGGGCTCGAGATCACAGTTCACATCATCCCTGTCACAGAGCAGCAAGCAGCTCCCAGTCGCCTATGGGCATGCCTCTGATTTGTAGGTTTACTTTGTCATTAATGCTGACAGATCTTCTTTCTTCTGTCAGGAACCTCTCTAGTACTCATTTCTGCACATTAGCAAACATTCAGGACTACAGCTAAGTTTCTGAAGTTTCTAGCTTTGCTGTCAATATATATAACATGTTTTTCCTACCCAGCCCCATTCTCCACCCCCTAAAACAAGCAATGAACATAGAAAATATCCACTACACCTAGAACTATGTATACATAAGTCTCAGACTATAGTTTGTCTAAATTTGAAGTCCAGCAGGACAGCAATTATTTCAGAGCCTGCATAATTGATTGCATCAATTCTCCAAAGACGTGAGAGGAGGATTGCTCACTTAAAAATTGGTCATCCAATCCAATTAGCTTAATCATCTAAGCTTAGTCAGTGCGAATCAGTTACTTGAATCATGAAACAAACAGATTGGATTGAGCATTTTCAAATTGATCTTTTTCCTCTGTGATTAACTTTAATGATGACATAAATAGCAAATGTGATGTGAAAATGGATAAACTGGTAACTATCTGAGAAATTCCTCTTTTTCAGGATGATCAAAGATTACTCTGAGTAATAAATCCAATTGAAAAATTTATTCAGCATTCCTAAGTTCAAGACACTGCCTTAGATGCGGGGGTAGCTCAGAAATGACTCAAGCCTAGTTCCTGGCCTAGGGTGTTCTGTGTGAAACAGAAGACAAGTTTGCAAACAGGTATTACTCATATTGAAAGAACAATACAATATACTAAATAAAATTGCAATAAGAAGTAATGAGAGTAATTAATTCTAAGAAGAAAATGGCAGATACAGCTGAGTCTGAGCCTTGGAGGATGAGAAAAATAATTAGGGTAGCAAAATGAAATGCCTTCAGGGCAAGCCAGGTGACATCAATGTGAGAAGCTCCACAGAGGCAGAGCCTGCGGCAACCACCACCATCAAGGCCCCACCAAAAGGATTTGCAAGTCAATTTTAAAACTTCCTTCTTGGCAACCTGAATTATACCTATGGGTATGCTTTGGCCTTCCTTGGTCATATGCACTTCATTTAGTCAGGAACAGAACAATCAAGAATGTACTGCATGATAAAGTAGCAAAGTAAGCTGTACATTGTCTCCTTCCTGTCATTTTCTCTTTCTCAACCCACTTTTAATCTTAATCTTACAACTTTTCAAACTTGAGTCAAAGGTGTTCAGAAGAACCAAGGTGCATACACTGGAAACTATCATTCAAGTTCTTTCCTATTAGCTCTGATCTTGTTCTTCCACAGACAATAGAATTTCCCCTTGAACCTATTCACTTAAAGGAGTTCCAGACATTCCTAATATGCTTAGATCTCATCTATCAAGTCTAGTTAGACGGTGTCATAGACCTCAAAATTAGTGTTTAACATTTCTAGGTGCAACACTGACACTGTTCACTATTCATCCTTCTGATTTCACTGAACATAATTTTCTCCAGCTCTGTGCATGCTGTCATAGTAACAGGACTTCATCTTTTCTCTGGATAAATAGTTTTGTAATGTGTGTACATAGCACATTTGGGTTGTGTTGCCCAAGCTGGTTTTAAACTCTGACCTCAAGTAATTCTTCTACCTCAGCCTGCTCAATAACTGAGACTTCATTTATACGCCACTGTGGTCAGTGACATAACACATTTCTAGAATAAATATGGTGAACCATAATGAACTTTTTTTTGTGGAACCAGGGATTGAACTCAGGCCCTTGCACTTGCCAGGGAAGCATTTATTCCACTGAGCCATGTCCCCTGCCCCTTACAATAATGAATTATATATCTCAAAATAACTAAACAAGTAGACTTAATTTTCTCATAGGAAATGTGTCAGTTTTTAATTTATTCTTTTTAAATTAATTTTACTGAGAAAGAATAGCAATGAGACATTTTCAGAACAAGTGAGTAGGATAGTTATAATAATTAATACATTGCATATTATTGTCATCATAGTAGTTATTCATAATACAAGATGAAGATATGATATCTTGTCTAAACACTATTAGTATAAATCTTTCTTCTCATTGAACTAAGAGAAAGTAGGTGTGTACCTATCCTAACTATTTTTTGTATATATATATATATATATATATATATATAGTAGTTATTCATAATATTGCTACAGAATGGTCCTTCATTTATATCCCCCTTTTTTGTTTAGTTTTTTCAGAGATGGATATCCCATTGCCATTCAAATTGAACAAGTTGACTTTGAGTCACCATTAAAAATCTCTAAAATATTACAGATGATAAAAATTATTATCTGTAGTATTTTATCATGTATATACAAATTGAAAACAAAAATTATGATTCTACCTGTACTTGTCTCTCTTGCACCCAGTGCTTGAGGTTCTGCCCAGGTCCCCAGCTCAGTAAAGTGAACACTGTCTCTTGTGAGCAGATTTCACTAATGCTAACTGCCCCTAATCCCCCCTGACCTCTGCACATTGCCTGCTCCGCTTCCCCAGAGCAATGCTCCATCAGATAACAGGATGCCCATATCCTTAGTACTTCCTGTGCTGCATGTTGGAGCTACCTCCCACTGCTTGTTGGCATGTAGCAGGGGAACAGAATTCTTCCCATTTAATTTCCTCTGCATTTATGGATTATCCATCCCAGCAGGGCTGTGCCAATCCTGCCATAGATGTTTTCAGGACTTATCCCTTTCTTCTTGAGACATATCCTTCTCTTGATCACAGAGCCTCACTGAAATGTTATTTGAGGTATAAGAAAACCTGATCTATTCAAAGTGTTTAGTAAATATTAGTTGACCCACATCATGTGGCAGGCCCAGACCTAGGCTTTGGGGATAGAGCCATAAGAAAATAGATACAGGTCCTTGCTCTATGGTGATGAGACTTTTGTGGAGCAGGCAGAAAAAAAATAAAATCAATAATTAAAATATGGGCAGGGGATATATCTGAGTGGGATAAGTGAATGCCTAGAAAGTACAAGGTCCCTTGTTTGAACTCCAATACAGAAAAAAACAAGAAGAAAATACATAGTATGTTAAACAGTGCTAAGACTAAAAATAGAAAAGTAAGAAGGATACCCATTCTCTTTGTGGTAGGGTGTTCAAAATTTCGATGAAGGACCAAGGGATCTTCTCTGAGGGAGAATTTTGAGTAAAGATACAAAAGACATGAGAAAGTCATTAGGGACCTCTTTCAAGAAAATTGTTGTCTGCAGGAAACAGTCCCACAAGCTAGCTCTTGAGGACTAGCTCAAGCAAGTCTCACAGCTCACTGAAGGCAGGTGTCAGGCAAACAGAGCTGAGGATCTTGTAGGAGCAAGAGCTTCTGGGCCAAGGGTGGTGAATCACCTGCATATGCACTACAGTAAGTTGTTGGTGATCGCTGAAAGCTCTCAGGGTTGTCACTTTTCTTGCCCAACAAAAGGAAACAGTACTGCTCTGAGACATGGGAAACCTTTAGAAAGTTTCAGGTAGACTAAAACAGTCTGATTCATTGTCCACACTCAGGAGGAGACCTGTTAGGAGGCAGAGGTGACGATGCAGATCCAGGATGGGAGTGTATTGGATGAGGTGAGCACTAAGTCTATGCACTTGCTGTCATGGGGGCAGGAGGAGACTTGAGAAGGCTAACATGTAAAGACACAGGTGACGGAGGATTTGAGTAATATGCCAACTAACAAGATGTTATTTCTAAAATTGTGGAAAAGAATTAGAAGATTTAAATATAAGAGCAGATAGGGAAAAAAAAAACTCCTGCAGAAATATTGGTTATCTAAAGAAAAGACAGAGAGGTTAGCAAGGTCTTGTAATGCACCAGGTAAGAAATAATACAGTGCTCACCCAGAAGAGTAGCACTGGTAAGAAACAGACTCCAAAGAGAGTTAGCAGTGAGTTGGATATTGGGGGATATAAATATATTTTAATAAGCTTTCTTTTATAGTTTTTATTCTTACTAGCACATACTTGCAGTGCATAGTGATTACATCCATTGTGAGGAGTTGGTACAGGTACATAACCATTTAATTCCTTTTTTGTCCCCTCACCTTATTTTCCCCTCTGTCCTTCTCTTCCCTTCTGAAAAAGATCTATCTCCCTGTTGCTATTGTACCATAATGTTAAGTGAATAAATCAGATACACAAGCTTAAATCTCTGATGTGAAAAACCAAAGTACAAATAAATGACAGAACAGTACTTCAAATAATCTTTGTGTTGTGCACATTCACCATAGTCCCTGAAACCTAAAATATTCACTAAATGTATCCATTCCCTTACTCAAGAAATAGGTATTGCATGGATTTAGAAAACAAAACACGTGGGCATTTCAGGTTCATTGAGATACCATAATAAATTTTCCCAAAGGTGGCAGCTTAAAACAGCAGAAAACAATTTAACGTGGTTTTGTGTTTAATTGATACAACATAATTATAAATATTTATGGGGTACCATGTGACATAGCAGTACATGCATGCAATGTGCAATGATCAGATCCAAATGACTGACAACACCTATCACCTAAGACATTTATTATTTGGTTGTGTTGGAAAAATGTAAAATTCTCTGCTAGTTACATTGTTATCAATAGTTACTCTATGGTGCTATAGAACAATGTCATCTCTGCTACCTAACTACATCCCTGCACCTGCGAATCGTCCTCTCAGCACAGCCTTTCCACACGCACTCCATACCCTCTTGTAACTATCACTTCCTCTTCTTCTTCTATGGTATCAATTTTTCTAGATTCAGCATGTGAGTGAGATTGTGCTGTATTCTCTTTCTAGGTTTCACATTGAGCTGAGCACAAAAACATCCACATCCATCACATTGTTCAAAATGACAAAATTTCTTTATTTTTTTATTATAAATGGCTAGACATTTTCTAAATTCATTCATGAGTTGATGTACACTTAGGTTGTTTTCATCTCTAAATTACTGCAAATGTTACTGCAATAGATATGGAATCCAGACCTCTTTTACATGCTGATTTCCCTTCCTTTGCATATTGGAAGACGGATTATTAAAACACGTAGCAAGTCTATTTTTTAGAGGTTTTAGTTTGTTTCTTAATGAATATCCATAAAGGCACCAAGTTATATTTCCACAACAGTGTAGAATTCCTTTTACACTGTGTCATCACCAGTGTTTGTTATTTTTTTTTTGGCTTTCTGACAATAAGCATTCTAACAAAGCTAAAATGACATCTCATTACAGTTCTAACTTACATTTCCCTAATGATCACAGACTGGGTATTTTTTCAGATATTTGATGTTTGCATACATCTCATTTTGAGAAATATGTATGCAAGCTATTTTCCTATTTTTAATCAGATTACCTAACTTTTGCTGTTGATCACCTTATATATTCTGGGTATTATTAATCTTTCATTGGAGAAATACTCTGCAAATATTTTGTCTCATTCTACAGGTTGTCTTGGAGGCTTGCTGTTTATTAGCTCAGTTGTTTAAATCGCTTACTTAGGCAAATTCAGCCAGTCGCAAGGGACTGTGTTTCAATCCCCAGCTCCACATGCTGCACCAGACCTGCCAGTAAGGCAGCCTGCGCTAGCCAAAAAACAAAAACTCCTTCTACATGCCATCTTTTATTACTCTGTTGATTGTTTCCTTTGCTGTGTTGAAGCTTCTTAGTTTGATGCAGTCCCAGTCATAAGTTATTGTATTTATGATCTGTGATTTTGGAATCATATCTAAAAAACCCTTTACCTGGACTAGTAGTGGTGGTGAACTTATGGCACCATGATATTTAGTTTTCTTTTCAGACAAAAGACGTTAATGCATGCTCTTCTTTCTCTCTCTAAACTAAAACCTAAGTATTCAGACTTAATTATAGTTTGGGAACTTTACAATAAAGAACTGAGATTTGGGTTGCAACTTGGCAATTGGTCTTTAAAAGGTTTGATATCACTGTCTTAGACTAATGTCCTTCTACTTCTATGTTTTCTTCCAGTAGTTTCATCATTTGGGGCTCACATTTAAATCTTTGATGAGTTCAGGGTTGACTTTTTATATACTGAGAAAGTGTGAGAGACTTATCTAGATTCTTTCTTTGGCACATAGATACCTAGTTTTTCATGGCCATTTACTGAAAAGACTTTCTTTTCTGTATATTCTTTTGTCAAATGGCCAACTGGCTGTAAATCATAGATTCATTTCTGTGTTCTCTGTTCTGCTCCATTACTCTAGTTATCTGCTTCTATGCCCATATTACATAGTTTTGGTTATTATCAGTTTGTAGGATATTCTGAAATTGAGTATTATAGCACCTCTAGCATTTTAATTTTTTCCTGAGATAGCTTTGGCTATTCTATAGTTTCCTTCAAATTTTAGGAGTTGCTAAATATAAGATCTTAGGAGCTTTTTTCAAATTTTCATGAACAATGTCATTGATATTTTGGAAGGGATTGAATGGAACCTGTAGATCACATAGGGTGGTGAGGACAGCAGAGAGGGGCAGATGTCAGTGTAGAGAATCACAAACAGTCCAGTGTATTGAGAAGAAGGGTATATACTGAAGGGAGGGAAAACATGGCCAGAAACAATGGCTGACAAAAGAAGAACGAGTTGCAACATAAAATGCTCTTAGGGTCTTGCTGAGGAGTTTGCAGTTGTCCTTTAGGCTGTGGAGACCCACAAAGATTCAGAAGCAGAGTCACATGGAGAGAAGGTGCTTAACATTTCAGTGGTCTCCAGCTAACAAAAACCCAAGGGTTTGACACGCTTTTTTAGCACGTGTCACACTGGGGAAAATATGCCACTGCCTGCACTTAATTACTTCTCCATATGTTTGTTTTATCAATCAATGATTATAATAATATACCAATAAAAGAAACATAAAACAGTTTAAAATGGTGATATATGGTTCACTGTAATTTGAAGTTAGTTCACTATTAGTTCAAAAAGCCTTTACCAGGTACTAAAATAGTAATTATCATTGCTATTTTAACGCGAGAAACATGACTTCACATTTCATGAATTTGAAAATATTAGTTTAATATGTTGAGAGATAGTTATTCAAAACTGGATTCAAAATTTACTTTCTTGGGATAGTTAAAATGGCTGTTTTAGCCAAAGTAGCTCTCAAGTGCACCTGAAGCCAACAAGGCAGCCACCACTGACTGAACTTAATAAATCCTGATACTTTTTGGCTCCAAAGTACTGCTTTCATATTTGTGAAATTCATGCTGTTAATTTTTATCTTCTCTGATGTTAGTCAGTTGTACTGGAAAATGAATTGGAACACCTAGAATGTGTTTATCTTTTATATTCTTTTTTATTAAGATGATTACAGATTTGAGCTGAATGCCTATAATCCCTGCACTCTGAGAAGTAGAGGGAGAGAGAGATCCCTGTGGAATCCAAGCTAAGCATTTAAGTAGGAAATACAAAAACAGGGCTAGAGATGAAGCTTCATGTGAAGGTCCTGCCTTTAGCATCACATAAGAAAAAATATATATGTTCATATTGTTTTCTAGGAAATGACAAAGAAACCCCATGTATATGTTGCCTAGTTTGCAGATTTATAGAACAGTGTTACACAGTAAGATCTTATTATTACAAGTAAAATTTGGAAAAGCATTTACATACTTCTTAATGTGAGGGAACACAACAAATCCAAGACCACATGTATATGAGCCAAGCATTCTAACATACACTGTACACTCACTCTCAGTGTTTGTATATTTTTAAGAGATATCCAGACTAAGAAAAAAATCTACCTCTGAAGATGATTTTTAGAATCATGTAGATACCTGCATTTCTGAAATATTTATAGGAATAGATATGAGAATTATTATGTAGCACATATTGCTTTTGACAAAAATATCATAACATAACAAAAAAATTACATATTATGTCTGATCACTTTTCAAGGTGTTTCCCTGGGTAATAAATTAGTGATAGAGCCAGGCATGATGGTATATGTCTATAGTCACAGCACTTGGGAGACTTTGGTAGTGTCTGAGGGCAACCTGGGCTATATAAGTTCATGGACATAACATGAACTTATCTCAAAATTTTTTAAGTTACTGATAGGATTTAATTCATCAATGATCACTAACATGATTCCTTTGTCTCTACATAATAGAAAATTTTCAAAAAATTTAAGTTAAACAAGTATTTATTGTAAGATAAACACTGAATGTTGCTACAAAGTTATGGTTATGTTCCATGTCATTAATAAGAGATTTTTAAAGATTGAGAGGTTTAACTTAATAAAACAATCATTCTAGGAGGAACAAGTAAGCAGCTGCAGAACAGAATGTTAAATGTAATGGATATTGTTGTATCCTCTGGCCCACAGAGGAAGAATAGTAAAGCACATGACAGATACTCACAGGTTTTAAATTGAGGTGCTTTCTCACCTGTAAAACATAATGTTAAAAGACTTGAAACTAACTCCAGAATCATGAGTTCCTTATCTACAGTTAGATCATTTATTGGAAGACAAATAATCTGGCTGATATAAACGGCTGGTAGACAACTTTGGGGAAAGCTGTAGTGCTGCCCTGGGTTCTGTTCCCACCATGGGCTGGGTAAAGAGGATGTACTTAGGTCTATTGAGAGACCTTTCAACAGCTCTCCTTGGGACACTTTACATGGGTCCTCTGGGGTTTAATGATCCCCGCAACTACTGCCACCCAGTCAAGATGCTCTCAGGTTAAAATAAAGATAGGCTGCTGCTCTCAGGTGGTCTGTACATCCTGAGATATCAATTCACCAGTTGTGTAAAATTTTGTGTGTCAGACCCACTTATCTCTAAAGACAGTGCATCTCCTAAATTATCTAGCTCAGAAGGATTAAGGGAATAAGGAATAAATACATTAGGGAGAAAAATAGGGAAAGGAGCTGAGGGCAAAGAGATAATTTACACTGGACAATTATCTGCAATCTTTGTATTAAACTAAATTGGACATTTTATTATCTGAGAGCACCCAGAGAGACATACCTGCTCTGTACAAGATCTCCTACTGGAGCAAAGAGAACTAAGCAGCAGCAGATTTGCAGAGTTAGTCGTGACAAAGAAATACGTTCATCCCAGCATGCTAAGGAATGTCCATCGTGGCAGCTATTCTAGTGCTGATGAAATGCCTGTTCATTGAAACTAAAACAGTCCTAGGCACATCATGGCAATTGAAAAAATGCTCATTGTTTGATTGAAAACTGTGAAACTTATAAAGATCTTTTTTTTCCCACTTAGTAAGTCTTTGGCAGGATCTACAATTCCATTCATTGAACACCCTGGATCACATAGCTTTTGTCCTTTATGGCTAATTTTCCATTGGAGAAAACTTGTTTCCTCAGCATCGAGCAAATAATGAAGATAATAAAGCTTGCTCTTTTTAAAGCATTTATAGTAAAATAATTTGATTCTCTGAGTTTGTACATTTCCCCCAACAGAACCAAGTTTTCTTGGTAGGTTGTTCAACTAAATAATGTTTTAATGAATAATGAATAACAGCAATCACGTACTGTTGCATATGGTAGAAAAGTGCTCTCAGAATGAACAGGCCTGGGGAATATTCAGAGTGTTCAATAATGCAAGAGCAGAAATAGTGAAACTTTCTTTTGATTCAGTACTGTTTGGAAGCCAATGCTGTTGGACAGAGAATACATAAGAATTTTTAAAGAACTAAGTTGCATTTAAATAAAATAGTCTAAGAGTATGCTTGAATTAAATGGAAAAATTCTGTTTCAAATCCCACCTTCGTTCAAGATTAAGGGTGAGCCTACCTTCTTCTGTAAGGTGCTCTATGACTTTATAGTCCCTTGGTCCTCTGAACAACTCCAATCCATACTTCACTTATGCCAAGCAGCCAAGATATACTATGTTTATCTTCAAGTGCTAGCTCCTATTCACATGTTAAAAGTACTGTTTCTTCACAAACTTTGTTAGTCCAAGTATATTACATTTCAAAGACTGCCCATCTATCTCTGCAGTACCTAGACTACCTAATACCACCTAGTCCAATACATGGCATTGGTTCGTTGGATTTATTTTCTCCTGAAACTTTTCTGTTTATTTTTTTTTGTTGTTGTTGTTTTATTTCTTTGTTTTTTGGATGGATTTGATTTGACATAGCACAAAGATCAAGATTCTAAAAAGAGAAGAAAGAAACAATTATTTTGTCCAGGCATAAACATTATGATTATAAGTCAGAAGTATGGCTAGATCAGTCTGCCCATCATACCTAATTAATATCTTCCACCAATTTTTAAAATGTGCTACATTCTTAAAATAAGTTTTGAAATCTTTCTAATGCCCACTTAATCCTGCAACAGAGATTCAGATTTAAATAGGGTAATGTATTAAGAATATTCTGAGATAAAATAAAGAATAATTTAATCTTTGAGGTCATCCTTGATTGAACTTTCTTACTCACTCTTTATAAATTAGTAAAATGTCAAAGAGAACAATAATTTTGTAATTAGTGGGTTTCTCTATCTTTTAAATTTAATATAATGATGCAATTGTTGTCATACTTTGCCCAAAATTGATGTATCCAACATCCACAGTTGATAGTGACAGATTAATAGTGTCATAAGCAATAAAATTAAAGAAAGTAGATTGTGAATATTTTGTATTTTTACATTTACCTCACAACAATGTAATAGGAAGAGCTCAGGCTATATGTTTCCCAGGACAGAGTGGAGGAGCAGGAAATGTGTTGTTATTTTTAATTATCTTGTGACGCCTCTCTGGTATATTTGTTCAGAGCCTTACCTTGTGAAAACAAGAAAAAATAAGAACCCTCTTTTCCTGAATCAAACAAGGAAAACAGATGTGCTCAACCTTCATACTTTTTAATCTTTGCCATTCTGTGCTAGATAATCCTATCTTCCATGCAGAAACAAGTTGTTTTAGTAATTATCCACCTTCTAATTCTTCTTTCTTCCTTCAATATTTTCCAAGTCACATGTCTTGCTTCTGTGGACAAATTACTAGAGAGCAAACCAACAAAGTATATAAGACTGAAATAAAAATAAGCTAATATCCTTTGGACCATGCCTACAAGAAACACATTTTCTTTTAAAATAATTGCTGTAAGAACAGAAAGGCTACTGGTTGGAAGCCTGAGACTATGCATTATAGGTACAGGTTGTTGACGTATGGGGATCATAAAAATATTGGTATAATGTAACTGGCTTTAAGTGGGTTCATGCCTATTATTTGTATATATCACTCTCTGAAATGTGAAGATGCTCTTTAATGAAAGTAACTCCTAAAAAAATTCTGCATGAAATTTTGATCTTACTACTCCACGGAGAATTTCTTTGTGTTTTGTAAAAAATACATACATTGCTAGTCTGTGATTTTCTAAGTGGGATTTTTTTTTTATTCCCCTTGAACCAAGCAGAGTGGTTTTGTTCCAGTTCAGGCTATGTATCAGATGTCTTACCGTTGGCAATCTATATGTATGAATGTAAGCTGCAGGCCTCTGTGGGCTTATTCACTTCTGCTCATCATCCTAGGATAAGAGAGAAGCACAGTGGTGTGAGGAATGGGGTCTAAATACCTGGTAGTCAGCTCTGCATGTGCTGGAGCTGTGTCCTCCAGCTAACTACTACTTCTGTCTCCTTTATTCTTTTTGCCCATCCCCTATAGGTACTCCCAAGGCCAAATTAGTAATGCAGGGTGTGCTTAAAGAAGTTCCAGACACATAAATATAAACCAACACATGAATTACCACAAATAACTGTACCCATAGCAAATCCACTTTTTTAACTACAAGCAAAGTGAACTTTGTCATAGGTACTTTAATCTAAACATTTGGGGATTTCTAGAATGCTACTTACCCTACTGTCAATGTTTCCAATTTAAGGTATAGTTTTCAGGTTACCAGCTGAGTTATATATGCGGTGCAGGTTTCTTTCAGTATCAAAATAACAGTATAGATGACTGAGGCACTCACTGACACTAGGGTTCTGTAATCAGACTGCCTACACTCAAATTCCTGTTTCACCACTTACTCGCTATGTATTTTTGGGAATATGTATGAATTTCCTACATCCTGTTTTCTTTACCTGAAAAATGGATATAATAAAAGCAACCTCTTAGAAGTGTGCTATCAGGAAAATGCTACTTAGTTATGGAAAGCACTTAGCAATGTAGCCTAGTGCATAGTACAGTGTAGATGATCAAAAGTTATAGGTGGAGAAAAAATGTAAAAACTTCTGTGAAATCCACTGAATTCTCAGACTGCCAATATCCTGGGAGCCTTTTGTTCCTCCAACTGAATAAACAATGGAAATTAAAGAAATTTCTTCTCATTTCCAGGTCCTAAAGCCCTGGACTGTGGCATTTGTGGGACTTGGAAAATACACGGACAGAAACCACTGAAATCAAGGACTCAGGTTCTGCAAAGGCCCATAGATGCCCATAGTGCAGAAGACTGGCACTCAGAGTAGTAGCAAGCCCTCATTAAGAAATTTCTATGGAAATTTGATCACTCTTCAACCAATTGCTTTTTATATTGCATGCAATAAGAAATGCTTAATAAGGGCTGGCCAAATAGCTCAGCAGATTTAAGTGCCTGCAAATAGGCCCTGTGGCAGAGGGATCGATCCCAGGGTCTGCCATGCTGGGCCCACTTCGAGGGCACACTGAGATGGCAATTGAACTGGGCATAGTGGTGAGTGCCTGTAATCCCAGTTCTTGGCAGGCTGTAAACGGGTGGATCACTATAAGTCCAATCTAGTAGTGAGACCCTGAACACCCTGTAGACCCTTTCCTAAAATAAAAATAAATAAATAAATGCTTAATAAATAAAATGCCCATGTAATCTTTAAAAGAAAGCATAAAAAACACTCAGTAATCAGGTCCAATATGAGAGAGTGGGAGGTTTGTGTGGCTCTTACTCCATTAGGAGATCACCCAGAGAAAGAAAAAAAAAAATAATAGAGAAAAAAAGAAATAGTCCCTGAAGTTGGGATTCCAATAATATTCACAAACTCTAGACTTCTACTTAGCATCGCTAAAGTCTTCTCTGACCAGTATATCTGTGCTAGCAGCCTGGAGTGCACACCACAGAAGAATAGAGCAGTTTGCAGTGGACTTGGTGATTCCAGAATTCAGACAGCTCCCACAGAAGACATCTCGCAGAAGGGAAGAGTGCCCTCGGAAGGGGCTGCAGAGAATGGGACTGAGGCTGTCCAGTGTGTAAAGTGAGTAAGCCAGAGGGATAAGGTCTAGAGAATGGTCAGGGCCCCTCTAGGCACAAATCTCTGAGGAAATCTTTAACATTGCAAGCTAAACTCCTCATTTCCAGGGAGTGCGGTCTGCACTCTGGAACAGTAGGAGAAAGTGTTGCTGTCCAGGGCTCTTGTGTTGGAAGAGGTGGATATAATGCAATGATGGAGGTAGAGGCCCTCATTTTATCTCCACTTCAAATTTAAGGAAATTGAAGTACAAAGTTACCCAAGGGCATCAGCTAATAGGAGGCTGGCAGTATTCAGTCCAGTGAACCTGGCTCTAAGTCTGTGCTCTGGTTCTGTATACTCTGCAGTCTCTAAAAGGCCAAGGGGAGGGTCAGTGTTTGTGATTTTGCCTTTGTTTGGTTTCCATTAGTTCTGAAGCTTCGGCTGATCTCTACCCCTCTCTTTACTGTTTTTCTGTCTCATGCTGTCTACCTTTTTCCCTCTTCCCCTTTCTTTTACACTCTCTTTTTCCCCTCTCTCCTCTGTCCTTCCTCCCTTCCTCAAGGCAAATGGTTTTGTCCTAAAGAACCAGAAACATAGAGAAAGGTTAGTAGCATTACTTTTCCATGTGTCCGCAAGTATTGCAAAGAAGAGCTACTAAAAGCTGAGGAAAAATTACTTGCTCTCCTGTGGCAACTCCATCATTTCTTGTCTCCATAAACTGCATGTACTCCTTCTGTTCAAATTCTCATCCCCACTTGTGTGTCCTTCTACTATTCATCTGCAAATCCCATATTAATAGGTACTTTCTCTGTGAACTCTCCAGAGCATCTTAGTCACTTTCCTCTGGTCCCAACAAATTCTTCATGCACTGTGGTTCACATTATTAAGCATCATAGTGACCCCTTTACTCCCTGAGGCCAGGATGTCTTTGCTGTGTTTGTGTCTGTATCTTGTGTCATCAGAGCTTAGTATATATTCTTATTCATTGAATGAACAAGTGGTTTGGTCATGTAGTAGAAAGTATTTTTGGGTCAAAATGAGAGCTCAGCTAAGTACCTGCTTAGGCAAGCACAGCATGGCTGTTCGATCCCCTACACTACATGCTGTGCCAGCCCCATCCACCCAGGGCAGGATGGAACAGCCAGGTGTGGTGGCGCACACCTGGGATCTCAGCGCTGGGGAGGCTGAAAGCAGGAGGATCACCATGAGTCCAAGCTTCAGAGTGAGAACCTGCAGCAACCAAATACATTTTTGAGAAGGCAAAATATTTCTGTTATTATGGATCATATGAGAAATACTTTTAGCACAATAGTAAGTGACAACTGTAGGTGAGAAAACATCATTTGCGATGTGCTCACATGTGCATATACATGGGCAGAAAAACATCTCAGAAGTTATAATTACATTAAAATATTGAAGTGCTTATTTCTTTATAGTGGTATTCCAGATGATTTTTGAAATTCCCTTTATTTAAGCTATTAAAAATGGGCCACTGAGCACGGCCAAAGAGTTCCTTCAGTGGTCTTCTCTGGTGGTCATTTTTATCTCACTGTAGCTTCTTCTCTGATATGCTACCTGATACTACTGCCCTAGAAGATGTAAAAATGAGCATCTATTCTGAGTCCATTCTTGTTAACTATTGGTTCTGAGTGTAAGCATAAATTACCTGCTCTAACCTAGGTGACAAAATAAGACAGAAGAGGAGATAAAGCAGATCACAGCTATTTAATGTTTTTTTGATACTTTAGCTTTCAGTTTTCCAACGTGAATATTGTGGCAGTCTCCATCTTTGTGCTCTATGCTGTTGTTATGACTGTTGCTTCTGTAAAATTTGTATTCTTGCCACTTCATAGAAGGATTAATACTACCAAATCTCATTATTGTGCAATTGTTCCCTGGCGGTTTCTTTGTTTGCACATTGTAATTATGGATCACATTAATTGCTGATGAAACTACCATTTGTCCTTTTTATTTTTGCATATATATCAAATACCCATCATAACTTCTCCATCTTCTGTACAGTGAGTCTATTTCACTGTGGTATGACCACGCATTTATCTTTTGCACTATGTATAAAGCATCCACATTATTTTGGAGCTGAGTTGAGTGTGGATTTCAGTGTAAATCTCCACAAAGCTCTTACTGCCGTAGCAGCACTTTTTTTTTTCTTCCAGAGTTATATTCTGAGTTGTATTGTTGCTTTCTTTGGCAACCAAATGTCCCATTATTGCAAATTGATGGCAGTAAAATTGACCTTTATTATGGCCTTTTTACTCGCTTAACTCAGAAGGATTTACAGCATTATATTTTGCTACCACATTGACTGTTAATGGGAACTATAAAAGAATGACCGAATTTTACATATCCTTTTTATTTTCTAACAGCTTTGGCATTATTTACTAACTAGATTTTCAGATTTTAAGATTTTTCTTGGAAAATTCAAGCAGGGTTTCAGAAAACCAAGGCTTCTTCCTATGTGAGATACACATCTTGCTATATACTGTCAAAATAATTAAATGCATTTTACAAATTTGAGTACCAAATGATGACAAAATCATTACATGTAGAATAACGGAGGTAACAAAAATACTCTAAAACAGAGACACCCAAAATTCAAGATAATTTAAATTGCTTCATCTGTAAATAATCAGAATTTAATGAATCTGACATCCCAGAGTCTTTCATTTCTAAGTTTAGTAAGCATTTATTTTCATCTTAATTGTTTTTCTCCCTGATTTCTTAGGGTACTGTCTAAAAGAAATGGTTGAATTTTCAGCATGGGAGTGAAGACTTGTTAAGGCTTCATTTTGATTTAGATCTATGATGGCCCCCAAAATCTTCTTATGTGTCTAGCTATGGGGCTTTGCAAAAACAATTGAATATGGAGGCATATATATATATATATATATATATATATATATATATATATATATATATATATATATATCACTAGGGAGTTCATAGTTAAGCATGCTATAGGAAAGTGAGGGCTGTTTAAAAGAGTTTGGACATTAGAAGTGTGATCTGAAGGGTGTAATATGGCTCCCAGTTTCTCTCTTCCCTCTCTTCTTCCTCGTAGCCATGGGCTGATCAGCTGTCCACCATGCACTTCAATACTTCCATTTCTGTACTGGCTCAGGCTACTTACATCTAAAATGTACTCCAAAACTTTCTTTGTGCATAGGTTGGAATTTTTGCATTATATCTCACTTGTTTTAGGAAGTGGAATCTGGGCAGAAGAGTCAGGTCACTAAAGGTGTGACTTAAGTCTATCCCCACTTCCCACTTCTTTGTGTTTCACTGTCTCTCTCTCTCTCTCTCTCTCTCTCTCTCTCTCTCTCTCTCTCTCTCTCTCTCTCTCTCTCTGTCTCTCTATCTCTGTCTCTCTGTTTCTGTCTCTCTCTCTCTCTGTTTCTGTCTTTCTGTCTCTGTCTCTGTCTTTACATACTATTCCAAGGGCACGCCTCCTCTTTCATGCCCTTCTGCCATGTTGCCCTGAACTTAAACCTCTATAAAGCATGAGTCAAATAGCCTCAATTTCTTAGAGTTGTGAGGGTCAGATATTGCATCTCTGCAATGAGAAAGAACTTGACAGACCATCAAACACTGGAATGAATCTTCCAAAAACATGAGCAAAATGAACCTCTTCTCCTTTAACATGCAGGTGCTTGGCATTTTTTCCCATGAAGGAAAGTGACTAATACAGAAAGGTGAAACCAGAGAAGTTGAGTCAGTGCTGTGACTAAGCTCATATGCTTGATTATGTGGTGCATGAGCCTTTGGAACTGGTTTGTGGGAGGTGCTTAGAATGGTTTGGAGATACTAGCTTCTATAATCCCTAGAACTCTATATGCATAGTTTGATGGATAATTCTAGGGGGAGCTTAGAAGTCTAAGTGCTGAAGGAAATGTACATAATAAAGGTGAATGCCAAGCACAGGCACTCTCGGACGTTCCTGCTGAGATACCTAACTGATTAACTTTTGGGAAAGAAGTCTAGGGCTATGTAACAGCAGTGTAAAGGTGAATATATTCCTAGACTCAGTAATTCTACTTTTAGTATTTATCCTAAATAAATGATTAGGAATGTGCACTTTACTTCAATATTAGTTATACAATAAATATATTGAGAAAACAAAAAAAGGTGAGTTTCAAATGACAATAAGGACTATTTTGGGAAATATACTAGGGGCCATGTGAGTTACTTTCTGGCAAAGAATTTCTCTACATTTGTCCCATGTATTAAGATTTTTTAATGAAAACGAATTTAGAAATGTATGACCCATAAATTTGGTGGAGGAAATTTCAAGAAAATCCAATGTTCAGACAATGGTGTGAACACTGCTGGCTGCTTTCACCCATATTTGCATTGAGAATCAGGAGCAAATGGTAAACTAAAGAAAGGACTTTTTGACACACTTCAGCTGTGCCAAAAAGAAAACACTTATATAGTCAGAGCCAAGAAGAGTATAGTTGCCAAAAAGATTAGAGGCACTAAAATGAAATTGATTATTTTTTACTGAAACAATGAAAAATGCTTCGAAGACTTCTCAGGAGTCAGCCATATCCCACCCATAGAAAGTGTATAGGTATAAAAGAGTAAACTTTGAAAAACTTTGCTCTGAGGAAAGTGCTGCAGGGTGCTCCAGTCATTCCCGACTACCTAGGAAAATGTACCACCAAGTCCACCACGAGTCTACTAATCCAGTAGTGGCAGGTGATGGTTGTGCAGATGTGTAAAGTACAAGAGTTGTTTGGCCATAGAGGCTTCTAATAAGATTTTAAAAGAAGGCCAGAGAGGGCAGGCAGTTTTCCAGAGAGAAAACCTCATTAAGTTCTGAGAGTATAGCTGAAAGTACAGGGGAGTTTTAGAAAGCTTGGGATGCCAGGAACACTGTATGTCAGCTGACCAAAGCTGAAGTTAGTACAAGAATCAGCCACAGAAACATTATGTTGAGGGACAGTACTGACCAAGTATGGACTTTCTATCTCACTACGACTAACCCTAGGTGCTATGCATACAACTATTGGATTTAATGATTACCCTCCTGGCTTTCAGTCTTGCTTTCATAAAATTCCTTGCTGTCTCTCTACTAATTACATTTTCAATGAGAATATTTACCCTGTACATTTATATGTTGGAAGAATTTAACTTTTTAATAAACAGTCTGTGTAGGGCCTCACAGCCAAGAACTTGCCTTGAATCTCAGAGGAGACTTTGCACTTTAACTTTTTAGCAATGCTGAAACGATTGAATTTTGGCAATTTTTAAGGGAGGGCTAAATGTATTTTGCATAATGACATGGACATGAGCTTTTTGGGGGCCAAGGGCATAGTGTCATGGCTTAGATACAAAATGTCCCATAAAAGTTTTATTGGTTCAGACAAGGGGCTTTTCAATGATGGCTGTACACAGGGTCGTTATAATTATCAGTGCACTAATCCATTGAGAACTTCACAGCTATTATTTCTAGGAGTTAGTGAGCAGTTGAATGCTGTGTGTCATTGGGCTTTGACCTGGAAGCATGTATTCTTACCCTTGCATCTTCCCTTCCATTTCTGTTCCTGGATGCCACAGATGCCATGGATGTTCACAGCTAAATATGTGTCAAATGGGTTTGGGCTGGTTGGAAAGGGCAGGTCTCTGAGAGTGTGGCATTGAAGATTTTGTCTCCTTTCCTGGATCCTCCCTTTCCCATTCTTCCATCAAGCTCTTCCAATGTGCCATTTGTGTCTTGGAGAAAGGCAACTATGAAACAATGAGCAAATTAAATTCTTCTCCTTTAAGTTGTATCTGTTGATATTTTTCCTAATGACAAGAAAGCTATGAATACAAGTCCAACATAGGTCTTCTTAGGACACTGTATTTTTTTATTCTAGAACAGTGGTGGTGAACTTACAGTGCTCTCAACATGGTGGGCTGTTTGTTTTATGCTTTTCTTTTTTTCTCCTTAAAATGAAAAAGAAATATATAAAAGTATAGCCATCATTGTCCCAAACAGGACTGGGTGAATCCCTAAAGTATAGTTCTAAGAGAAGAGACTGGCTCCCTGAGGTGTGGTAGTTGTCTTAGTCAGCTCCTTTCTTGCTGAGATGAATACTTAACAGCTACACCATAGTGTGGAAGAAGTTTATGTTTGGCTCACAGCTACAAACCAAGGAAAGCTGCTCACACTCTGTAGGGTCAGGAAGCAGAGAGAGAAGAGAGGCATGAGGAAAGGAGATTGAACCTCCCATACAACACCCCAGTTGCCTACCTTTCCTGCTCAGCCCAAACACCCTAAAAATACATTGACCTATGAACAGATTATCCAATC
Organism: Ctenomys sociabilis; assembly: GCA_004027165.1. NCBI lineage: Eukaryota > Metazoa > Chordata > Mammalia > Rodentia > Ctenomyidae > Ctenomys > Ctenomys sociabilis. The sequence goes on from PVKA01009938.1 coordinate 20,915, forward strand.
ACATTCCAAGCCCCTGTCTTTGAGAGCATGAGGCTTTGGGGAACCATCTTGATCTAAATCAAAAGTGGGAACAAAATTGGTGTGGAGTCTGGGGGAACTGAATAACTGTAGGTAATTCTGCTCCATGTGTCCTCACAATGGTCATTATAAGGCCAGTTAGAGAAGCGTAGGAATGAGAATGTCAGTTAGTACAGAGAGGAAAAGAGTGAAGATTTTTGTTTGTTTGCTTGTTTGTTTGCTTGTTTTATCTTTTTGAAACATGCAGTTCAGGTTGGCCTTGGGCTCACTTTGTAGCCTAGGCTGGTCTCAAATTCATAACAATCCCCCTGCCTCAGCCTCCTGAGTGCTGGGATTACAGGCATGTGCGACCATCTCTGGCCTGAAGTTTTAATCCATTTGCTCTGTTTCTGGGATGCTGAGTTTATCTGTCAACTTGCCATCATTCTAGCAAGTAGTATTCTTTTTAATTATTCAAAAATTTCTCCAATTTTTAGAAGTGAGTTTTAGGAAATGTCAACCTTTTCCTTCATCTATAGTGACATTCTATGAATCTTCTGATTTTTAAATATAGTTTGGAATACCACTAGATTAATATTAATTTATGCTTTAATTGGTCTTTGGTTATTTCATATGATATAATTTTCATTTTAGTTTATTTTTTGAAGTTTTACATATTAAAAAGAAAACCTTCCTAAACTCTTCAGAAAGTTCATGATATCAGTGGGGAAAGACCTCCAAATCTCAATACTCTCAAGCAAAAAATCTAACTGCATTATAATGAAACAAATTATCAAAATAATGATAGAAGACACAGTGAAGTTCATTATTATACTTCTTTTTCTTGTATCTCATTTGTTAGTCCTACAATCTGTAGAAATAATCAAACATTTGTGTATTATTCAGGTATAGTATCATATTCAACTGGCTACATTCTTAAACTCTTGGTTAATTTCCAAACATGTACAATTATAACCAGTCATGGCAATTATACCATTTTAGAATAATGTACGTTGTGTATACATTATTGTCTTGTGTATTAATTACTCATAGGGTACAACCTCAAGATAAGGATTGCTGGGCCACATGCTAAATTTATTTGCTAGTTTGCTAAATTTGCCAGAAAGTGACCTCACTCGGTCAGGTGTTAAAACATTTGTCATTCATAAAACACGCCAAAAGGCTGCCTTCTGTAGAACACTCCCACCAGCAGGGCATGAAAGTGCCCTTTGCTTGGAGCCTTACCAGTGAAACATTTTGATGAAATGTTAGTTTCACAAAATCAAAACAAATAAGTCCCAAGTAAGGATAGCTGTTTTTAAACTGTATTTTCTTACTATGAATGAGATTATATCTGTCTGGCTGTCTTCTCCGGCTGTCTGTCTGCTTGCCTGTCTGCCTGTCTGTCTATTTTTTGGTATATTACCTTTCTAAATGAACTTTCCTTACATAATTTTTACCCAGATTTTATCGGATTGCTGATCCTTTCTTTTTTATACTTATGATCTCTTATATATTGAGAATGCTATCTCTTTGGCTGTTATATAAATTACTAGCATCATTTTCTGAGGTCATCACTTGACATTTGCCTTTACTTAGAATGTTTTTTCTTTTGCTTTGTTTTGCTAAACAGTGGTTTTTAATTTTCATAAGTTTAAATTGATTAATCTTGTGTAATATCTGAATCTTTAATTCCATTCAAATATCTTTTCTTTTGTTTCTTGTAACCTAGTTTAAATTTTTTAAATGGCTTTTTCCCATACATTATCATGAAGTTGTTTTATTTCCTATCTTCCTTCTAACTAGAGGTTTATTCATTGCTGTCTTTTATTTCTTTACAATTTTAGTGTAAGAATTTTCTTAATATGTCCATTGTATAGTCTACAACTTTCATCTAGTCTTTGCT